>PVIJ01005296.1:42616-105613 GCA_004024925.1 Scalopus aquaticus
CTCTCCCTCTCCCTCTCCCTCTCCCTCTCCCTCTCTCTCTCTCTCTCTCACACACACACACACACTCTGCTCTTTATCTCAACAATTAACTACTTTTTCCAGAAGAAGACATTTGGCCCAAAAACCAGCTCCCTCTTGGAATCTGTAGACAGGCTGGTCTGCTGCAGATTGAGGCCTTGCAACTACAAAATCAAATCATCAGAATTCCCAGTCGTTTTCAGACTCTCTCCCCATCTGGAAATGCTGGTGTCTGTGATGTATTTCTCCAGACTCACTGAGCCAACTGCTTAACATGAGTCTCTCTCTCCATCTCGGTCCTATTGGCTTTGTTTCTCTGGAGTACCCTGCCTAATGCAGTAGATTTGGAAATCCTCTAAATAAAAAGTTGCAGATATTATATATAAATACATTGATATAAATGTGCTTACCTGTATAGAAACACAGAATCTATAATGGGTAATTATAAATGCTATTTATATTTATACACATATACATAAATTTCTCACTTCTCTGTATAATGTGGGACAGAATAATCAAAAACCACCTACAAGCTCCAAACCTCATTTCAAACCTAAATTCTAATCTTTTTTCTTTTAGTCAAATTTTTATCTAAAACAATAGACATTTGTTTTAAGCTGGTTGGTGATGATGAAATGACCAGAAATCCAGTTATGGGGAAGAAATAGGAGAAACAAGGGATCTGTCCAGACAAGCTAAGTCGGCAGACTAGAGTAACTAAAAATGTTACTAATTATCATTACAAGATGTGCATGGGGTTCCAGATGAGTGTGGTAGGCTGAACACACGAGGCTTTCTCCGCCTCTGCCCAGAAACTCACTGAAACTGGACTTAAAGTCTAACCCACAGGGACAAGAGAGTGAGCATCAAGACCACAGTAATAAGCAGCCACACATTTGGGAAAGCAGAAAGCTAAGAGTATAGAAATAAATAATCTTAGAGTAGATGGAGTGGAAACCAGAGGAGAAAGGAGATATTGATGAAAAGCTAACCCCTTGCCCCCTAAAATCCCAGGGAAAGTCAGAAGATGGGGGCTTTCTGGCAAGGCAGCTCTGGTCAATCTGGAGTCATTTGTTGATTGGCATTAACCCAGGAGGTACAATCGGGAAGAGTCTCATTTCTACATCCCTGCAGTCCTCCCCAACCTCTCTTTTCAATCTCCCTCTCCATCTGCAGGTGATCAAGCTGGCCCCACGGGCTTCCAGTCCACCTAAGCGTTAGTACACTTGTGCCTAGGACTTCAGGACCAGCGGGGACTGCCATGAAAGCTGGCCCATATTGGAAACACATTCTATCTGCAGCGATCCCCGGGCCCCAGGGAGCTCAGAATGGGGAGGTTCCAGCCAGAATGGGGCCCCCATCTCCTTTCCACTCTCCACTGCTGCTTCTGGCCCCCCAGGTCATGTGTGGACCATGAATGCCTGCAAATGGAAATAGCCTATGTGTCTAGGACCTAAGTAATCCAGCATTGCCTCCACCCCCAGGGGCAAATGCTCAAGTGCTGGCTTTGGATAGCCTCTGGGCGGCATTTATGGCTTCTTCACACACCCTTCTTTGTGGGTCCCACCACCAAAGATGCCCCCTCTGCACCTTCTCTTCTGAGGCCCCTTCAGCTCCCTCAGCAGCCCGGCTCCTTCACCCCAGCTTCCTGGGACAGGGCCCCGTGGGTGATTTCAACACGACTCGGTTCTCCGAGTCCACACAACTCTTAGGAGATTGAAGACCCCTCTCTTGACTCTCCAACACAGCACCTGCCAGCCTGACAGTCCAGGGGGGCCAGACTCCTGTATATCCTCCCTCAAAGTGCACTCCCAAGGAGTACTAGCTCAGTGCTCTCAAGACATCTCCAGGATCCACTCCAGCCCCTGTCAAGGAGACACACACATCACCTCCTGACTTGGTCAGGGAGCGCCTGCTAGGGATATGGAAGTATCGCTCCCTCCACCTACAGGGCAAAGAAGGGCAACTGCCAAAAAGTTTTTCCTGGGACAAGCCCCCAGCCCCCAACCATAATCCTCATCTTCTCTGCCTGCTCAATCATCACCCCTCTCAAAAAATAAATTACAGTTAAGTAAGGAGCTAAAAGTTGCAGGGCTCGTTTTGCCATCCTCAGATGTTCTTTGGATGCATCAAACTGCCGCTTGGAATGTGGTCATACGTGTCCCTCTGCGCTCTGCCCTGGAGTCGCCAGGGAGCCGCCTTGCCTGGCCTCATCCTGTCTCAGCCCCACTCGGTTCAGGTATGTGAACCTGAACCTGCGGTCTCCACCCCACCCAGCTCAGCCGGTCACCACCCCGTCCCGATTCCTGTGGGGCACAGAAGGCTCATTCACTGGAGAAAGTAGCTGCAGGAGCTCCCTGAGCACGAGACACCCCATGGTCTCTTTCCTCCCTGATTCTCAGGTCTTAACCCAAACCTCACCTCTCTTTGCAGCTTCCCTGACCAGCCAGCGGGGATTAATCCTGGCTTCCCCTTACCTCTGCCATTATAACCTTATTTCTTTTTATTTTCTTCCTATTGCATCTCTAGCTAATTTTCTCGCAACTCTATGAGTAAATTATAGTAGCATCAGTTCATATTCTGTGGTACTTATTCCAGACCAAGCACTCTTGCAAGAGCTCTAGATTGTGAATCGGACTTGGGTTCTGGGCGTTGGTCCCCATGGGGCTCTAGTTCTTATCTGCAGGAGGAAAGAATTCAACATGGAGACCAGAGTTAAGCAGAAAAGCAAAAAATTTATTGTCAGATGAGCACAGGAAAGCTCTCTGAGCAGAGAGGGGTCCCAAGTGTGTAGCCACGCTTATATGGGTATGGTGGGCAAGGGGACGGGGTCTGGACTTTGGGTGTCTCCCAGTTGTGTCTCTTACTGATTGGTTGAGGCCGTGGGGTCTCCCAGGTTACTTGGTCCGTTTTCAATGAAATCAGTCCATTGCCTCCACATTATGTGTGTTTTCTAAACAATGAATTTTCACTGGGCTGGGGCACCCTGACCCCAACCAATTGTTCATCATTCAGCTTGATAAATGGGCTTGGGGCTTAGGGCACCCTGATCCTAACTGACTGCCTGTACCTATTTCCTAACTTCTTCATTTAGTACTTTTGCTGGATGCATCTTCACAGTAAGCAGTTTGCCTGTAAAGGCATTTTGCCATAAATGAGAAAAGAAAGAAATATAAAAGAGGGAAATTCCAAAGGATGTAGTGAAAAATTAATAGCAAAATTAAAAAGACAAAAGACAAAATATTCAAATACATTTAAACGTGTAAATTTATGGCTATCCTGTGCAAAGAGTTGACTTTTTTGGGTAGATAACATCTAAGCACTTTTTTCTCTTTTCTTCATTAATAGTATTATATTTTTTTTCAATGATAAAATTTCCTAGCAAGTGAAATCCCAGTATAAAGTCAGAACACATGCTGCTGTACTAGAAAATGATCACATACCAGTTTGCAAGGAGTTGGTTTCTTATCTCATAGTTGAGGAAAATGAAACTGAACTGACAACCAGTTAATTCTTGTTGCAAAACTCCCAGCCATGTGCTATAGGACTTTCCATTTAATTCTCGTGGCATTGATGAGGTAGAGACGATTAGTAACATCATTTGATGAGCAACAAAGCAGGACACAGTTAAATAACTTTCAGGAGGTTCCTGCCTGGGAGCAAAAGCTGGGATCCCACACCTGCAATCCCCCCAGCCACTGCCCCCATCCACTGGGTCCTGTGCCCTTCCCTGCAGGCGCCCCGCCCCTCGAGAGCATAGAAGGGAGCCTGCTCTTCATTCGCAGCCTCCAGACTTTGACCAGTGTCTGATCCCTACATAGTGAGTTTTCTCCAAATGTCTGTTCAATAAATGAGTTACAACCATTTGAGGGAATCACCCTGTCAGGAAGGAAAAGAAGGAAATGAACGTTTGTCCCCTGTGCTATTAGTGGTATCACTGAACCCCATCTCAGATTCATCTACCTTTAGGCTGCTTAGGTTCTTTTAGTTTTAGAAGCTCTTTTTTTTTAATTGTTTATATATTTTACATTATTGTGTATTCCCTGTAGGTTACCCACCACCAATTCACCCGTGAACCGTCACGATAGTCCCTTGTGCTCTTTTCTCCCCCGTTTTGAGCCTTTATCCTCCCCCTCCCTCGCTGAATGTCTCTCTCTTATTTGGTCCCCCTATAGAAACACTTGAGCAAGATATTTGTCTTCTTTGCAGGCTGTGGGTTCTTTTGTGACTCCATAACATGATTATCTGCCTGATTGTGTGATGGCTGCATTAGCCCTTGTCCATTAGCCAGTGACTGGAGGACATGATGGCCCCACCCTCCAGTCTGTGTGCGAGGTGATGTGGGTATGGCAGTGAGTGTTCCAGGGCATCCAATGAGTCGCCTGAAGGACATGCAGAGGTGTGATGGGCTGGTGTGGGCAAGAACAGGAAGCCCAGACTCTTCTCATTGGGTCTGGAGTTCGAGGAGGAATCCAGCATTTAAACAAGCAAGAAAAGATAATCTGTTCCCAAGGGACAAGAATATCCCAGAGTGGCTTAAAGGGTCTGAGTTTAGGCAACCAGGCCAGAGATCTACAGATATAGCCATGCATCTCTATTTATAGACTCTGAGGACCCAATACTAAGTCCTAATAAAATCCACCTCTTCCTCTATACGTTCCCATAGCACTTGCCTCCAGTAGTTCAAGCAACATCACCAATTCCTTGCATCCCAGCATCGCCCCCACTCATGCCGTGAGCAGCTCGCCTTAGCTTTCTCACCAGAGCAGTCTCTCCTAAGGAGAATCTCCTAAGGTCAGCATCTTGGATCATCTGGAGAATTTCCCAGATCATCAAGTATCATCAAGTACTGATTCCTTTTTTGCTTAACAGTTTTTCCCCTCAATGTATCTCTTTCCTCTTGCATTTTATTATAATCATCAAGGAGACACCAAGCCGTGCCTTCCATATTTTGCTTGGAAATGTCCACTAAGGTCCATCACTTACGAATTGTACTTTCCATGTTTTCTATATAACCAAGATCCCTGTTTCTCTGGTTTCCATGAAGGTCATCCTCTATCCTTTCTAAGCCCTCATCAGCAGTGTTTTTAACATTCATATGTTGATAAGAACGATGCATGCCTGAAATTTATGGTATAATGCAGTGCTACTTAATAAAAAGAATGAATTTTTAAAATCCCCCTTTCTTACAGGGGTCTATGATCATGTAGCTATTCTATATGAGGTACCATCTATTTTCTCTACCATGCTCTCGCTTCCTTCTGAATGCTCATCAACACCTTGAATGTCCACATTTCCCTCCCAACAGTTGTTTCCAAGCAAGCTAGGCTTGTCCTATTATGTGTCTCTGAATTCGTCAATCTCTGCCCAGTTCAAAATCAAATCCATCTTATTAGGTATCTGTCACAGCATCACTCCATTCCCATGTACCAATGTTAATTAATACTTTTTTCCCTATTGCTGCTTTTAAAAAGTACCACTAATTCCATGACTTCAAATAACCAAAATATTATCTTACAGTTTTGGAGGTCAGATGTCCTAAGTTGCCAGCAGGGCTGCTTTCCTTCTGGAAACTCTAAAGTAAAAGATCTGTTTCTTGCCTTTCCTGGCTTTTAGAAGTTGCCTGTACTTTTCTTCTCTCATGGCCCCACTTCCATCTTCAGAGCCAGGGTGTAGCACCTTCAAATTCTGACCCCATCTGCCCCCACTCCATGTGGAAATAATATTGGGCAGGTGAAGGGGACCAGCCATGTTCTGGCTTTTGAGTCTGGATGGAGAAAGTGAACAACCTCCCCTTCAGATGATGGCAGGGAAATGACCTCACCTAAGGTCAGAAGGAAAAGGAATCATTTCAGGAAAGTGAAGAGGATGTGTCTGTGGGGATATGCAAAGGGACTGTGGGCAAATTTGAGTAGGAGGCAGAGTGAAGGATTGAGTCAATAGCAAAAACACAGAGCATTGAGAAAGCACGAAGGTTGCAGGAGGGCATTGTGGAGAGTGTGACAAGGAATTTAACTGGTTGCCAATGTTTTGAGTTCTAACATTTCATACCCTGGAGGATGTCGGCTGCCCAGCCTCTCAATTTTTTACCTGGAAGGTAAAAATTTTTGATCTATTTTTGATCTGGAAAGGAAGCTAGGCATGCTTTTCCTGGTGATAAAGGAATAAGCGATTGCATCTTGGTCCAAAAATCTGGGGTTGGGAGAAAGTGGACCATGTCTGTGCCCAAAAATACCACTTTCTTGTTCCTCAACCTTTTATGGTCATGCTCAAACATCACCTCCACTGTAAAGCCCTATTTCTCTGACTAATCTTTTTCCATGTACTACTGTACCTTGTGCAGACACCTCTAGTAGCACCTACCATACTTTATTGCACCACCTTTCAGACATCTCTCTCCCTGAATAGAGCTCTTTCTCAAAAGGAAAAACAAAGCTTGAATTTTTCCATTTGTCTGTCAGCACAGAGCCTGGTGGTATGGGTTTTGTGGTTAGAGATACGTGTTTAATGAAATGAAACTGGAATCAATCATTTTTGCCAGTCATTACTGTACTATCTAAATGTTTGGCTTGAAGAAGCATCTGTGTACTCTCAGTAGTTACTGTACAGTTTGGTGTGCACATTATCTTCATTGCTTTGACCCAATAGATTCTTTTCAGTTAAATGCAATCATTTAGAAATGTTATCAAAATGTATACCCTTGACCTTAACTAAATTGTGCTGAATTACCCAGCATTTCAGATTTTCTAGATAATAGTTCGAGTCAAGTTAATTCCATTATAAGGTTTGACTTTTCTTGATTTTCCATTTCTTTTTTATTTTCAATTTTGCAAATAATAAACTTATATGCAGTCTATAAACATATACAATGAAAAGCCTTATGGAGATTTCCCTGTCATCTGTATATAGAGAGCTTATTCATTCTTCGCTCTGTTCATTTTCTTTTTACCTCATTCTTTTTTACATATGATGAATATGTGGGTGACTGTCAATTTTTTGTGATTACAAACAATGCAGCAATAAATTACTCATACTTCATCTCACACATTACAAATAAGTACAAGTTAGTTCTATGTAAAGTAGTGTTAATGTAGAATCACCAGATCTATCTCAAAGTATCTAGTTAAACTCTGGTGGCTTCAAATGACTCCTTATTCCCTTCTTCCAATTCTTCTGATTCAACAGCCCTTCTAAGTGACAGCTTGATGAGTTACTGTAAATGATGTTGCAGGAATATTGGTCGAGAAGAGAAGGGGCCAGGCTACCAGCAGGCACGTACATATAAGAAACATGCATGTAGTTATTAAAGAGTATAAGCCTTACTGACATCCTATACCTACAGAGCCACTCTATGGCTGCCATGACTAATAGAATAATTGCACTAATGTTACTGAACAAAGAAAGTGCCAGTTTAGTTAATAATATTGTGCTTTATAACCAAATAATGACTAGATACGATGTTTTAAAAATAAGCATAATGGCTGATGGCAAACTGTCGGCTTAGCTCAGCATAGGTATTGATGTATGTGACCATAGGAAAAGGGAAATTAGTTAATTATCAGGAAACTTTTAAACAGTGAATCTAGTAGGTGGCAGAAATGTTCACAGAAGATTTCAGAAATCTTAATTCTTGAGCCATGTAAGTGGAACAGAATTGAAAACTGGAAAGTAACCTCAAAAGAATAATCCTTCTTTTGCAGAAGTAAAATCCTAAAATGACCTAATAATTTTTTTCTTTGAAAATTCCAGTATTCAGTGAGCACTGCCTCCAAGTGCCTCTTTTCTTGGATTTGTTTCTCAGTGTATGCATTAATTAGGTTGCTTAAAAACAGCACTGTTTGCAGCACCAGCAACAACACCAAAAAAAAGCATGTTAAGTAGTATTGGAATTGGTTCTCCTTTCCAGAGATTTGGTTCTGTATTCCAAGTCGGTTTCTCGGGGTATGACAGGGACATTCCCTTTGCATCCTGCCTCTGCGTGAAAGCACAGTGGTGCGGCATCCTGGCCTTGCTGTTTTACGCTTCCTGGTGCTCGGTGCATATTGTTAAGTAGCACCTTTCAGTATGGATTTTCAAAAAAAAAAAATTTATAATCTATTTATGCTTACAATCTCCTAATTTTATCAATGAAAGTCTGTAAAAAAAATCAATCAGAACATAGCAGGTATTTAAGGTGAGTTTAACAACAGGCATTAAAACACATAAATACTGTTCTCTGTGGTGCTTTTTACAATGCTTCTTCGTTTTGGAGTCAATTAAAACTTTGACTCCAAACAAATCCAGATGTGGAGAAATGTATCACGGTTTAAAGCCCGGAGGTGTTTGATTCACACTAGGCTGACCTTGCAAGTACACAGGATGTTGAGCAACATAGAAACCACGCAGTTCCTGGCAATGCACTGGCTTCTTCCATGCAGAATGGATGACTCCATTTTAACTCATCCTTTTATCTTCAGAGAAACATTTTTTCTTTTTTTTTAAAAAAGATTTATTTATTTATGCATACAAGCTGGGGTACATGCCAGGCATGGGGCAGCGAGAGGGTTCACCAGAGACAGAGTGGGGAGCAGAACAGGCAGATCGACAGAAATACACTGCTGAGGGGAGCAGTGGGCAAGGCAGGAGAAGTCTGCCACGCCTTGTGGGAATCTCCCCGGCTGAATATCGAACTCACGTTGCTGCTGCCGAGAGTTCCACAGCGCAGCGCTTAACTGTTGCGCCACCAGGGAGGCTCCCTTCAGAGAAACATTTATGGTGATTTCTGATCCCTGAACTAGTGTCTAGTCCCAAAATCAAAGCAGTAAAAACTCTGAATGGGAATCAGCTAAAATGAAATGAAACATCCTTGACAAAGTCACCCTTCACTGCAGTGTGGAAACGCTAAGACA
This sequence comes from Scalopus aquaticus, assembly GCA_004024925.1. Taxonomy (NCBI): domain Eukaryota; kingdom Metazoa; phylum Chordata; class Mammalia; order Eulipotyphla; family Talpidae; genus Scalopus; species Scalopus aquaticus. The sequence goes on from PVIJ01005296.1 coordinate 51,523, forward strand.
GAGAGGTGAGCATCCTTGGTCTCACACCTGGAGCGCATTGGGAACTTTGCTGGTCGTCTGAGAGACATTGGTGGCGTGTCTGGCCTAGAACATTCCAACCGATGCTCTTTCTGTCTAGATTTAGAAGGACTCAGCAAAAACTTTAATTCTCCAATGATGTCTTAAGCCAAATAATATCTACAGTTAAAATGCCAAACATTTCTCAGATGAAGGGATAGTCTTAAATGTTCAGATATGCTTATCAAAATAAAAAATGAACGGTTCTTTGGGGATAAAATATAGAACTTACTGTTAACGGAACTATTTGAATTTCACAGTTTTTCAAGCACAAAGAATCACATGTTTGGGGTATAATTTCTCCAGAATTTCCTCCACTTTTTCATATCTTCCTATTTTCTTCTCTACTTCACTTTTCTCTTATATTTTTGAAGCATAGTTATCCTTTTCTTTAAGACTTGCTCTCTCCCGTTATTCACAAAATACAGGAAAATATTTTATTTTTCATTTTTTTTAAAAAGATTTATTTTTATTTTTGCATACAAGCTGGGGTGCAGCCAGAGGTGTGGGGCAGTGAGAGGGTTCACCAGAGACAGAGTAGGGAGCAGAACAGGCAGATGGACCGAAATACACTGCTGAGGGGAGCAGCGAGCGAAGCAGGAGAGGTCTGCCAGCCATGTGGGAACCTCCCAGACAGGCATCGAACTTGCGCCGGCGCCGCAGCCACCCAACAACTCCACAGTGCTGTGCTTAATACGTTGTGCCACTAGGGAGGCCCGCAGGAAAAATATTTTACAAAACAGCTTTTGACACAAAAAGTCATGGACTTGGTGACAGAAAGATGTTTATGTGACTTGCTCTGCTGTATGGACAAGTGATCTAAATTTGAAGTTGTGTTCAGGCCTCACATACTCAATTTTAAGGGGTAATATCATTATCAATTATCAGCTTTTGAGTCTGAGAGTAGTAGAGGCACAGGCTCACTGGAACCCTGGGGTTACTACTAGTACCCCCCTCAGCTTGCCTTCAACACTGACCCTGGGAGTCACACACTCAACCTTACTATAAAAATGTTTGCAGTTATGTTTATGAATCTGAGCATTCCAAAGGCTTAATTTTGAAATACTTGGGGAACGTTGAGTTGTACCCCACGTTATGTTTCAGTTGATTGATAAAGAATCCATGAGTGGCCTCAGTTGACTAGGCACTGACCTGTGTGACCAAATGGACTGTGGAGGAGGAATGTTTACCAAGTGTTATACTAAATGTTCACAGCATTTGGCTGACTATTAAGGAGATAAGTTGCAACACACACTGCCCACACTGACAACTGTAAAATGGGCAGACCGACCAGTCTCCTGATGACCATATCATGTAGAAAGAAGAGGACACCTAGGATAACGATGTCTATCATGGAAAGTAGTAGATTTGACTCTGACGTGGTAACCAGACCCTCAGGCACAGTCCACTAGGTTTCCCTAGGATGGCAACTGTTATTTGGAGAAACTGTAGCTGCCAATACCCAAGGGGAAAGGGAATAGCGAAGCCTCCAGTGCCACCGTCCTATCCCCACTAAAAGCCAGTCAAATAAGCAGACACCCTAAAACCCCCAAAAATACATCCAACCCAAACATTCAAGATGGCTGCAGCTTAGAAACAATTCTTTGTTGACACAGAAATAGTTAACCATAAACCCAGACCTACTAATAGTAGTTAATAACACTGCTATTAACTTTCCAACTATTCACTTCCCTGGTCTCTATTTTATTATTAGAAATAAGGAAGGAAGAGTCCTCATCAGAACTAAGGGACAAAATCTAAAATTATGAATACAGTTTAGAGATACCCACTCCAGAAGGAGACCCTAACTTGGTTTTAGTTCTTGGCACAAAGATATAATCAAATGTTTTCAACTTTCTTTCTTAAGGTTTTAAACACATTTCAAATAAGTAGGTCTTACAGGGTTCAATGAGCTAACCAACAAAAGAAATTCTCACACACAAATGGAAAGTTTTCTCAATTCACTTTTATTTTTCTCGCTAGTTCTGACATCAAATGAAGTTATACAAGGCGGAAACTCACTCAATGAAATATTGGCCAGAATTAAATTTTAGCCCTTTCTCCCTCCTTTTTCCCTTTTTTCTCACCAATGCCCTTTTGTTAGACCTGCTTGACTGGCTGAGCATCTCGGAGACTTGCCTGAGGGGCTACATGTAGTATTAGGGCCCCCTCTCCCCCATTTCAGCTCCTCTAAACACCAAAAGTCCAGTGCCTTAGAGCTGGTCAAGCCCCCTCCTTCCTTCCCTAAACCATAGCCACTGGCAATGAATTCCACATAAGGTCTCTATCCTTCAGATACAGGTATCTTTTAAATCTCCATGATCACTCAATATAGTATAATATGTACTTACCACTTTGCTACACATGCTATTCAATGTATATGCTATTTATTTTATTTATTCTGTTGTCCATTCCATATGTGCCCATCTTAAAATACAGTATAAACTCCCAAGCAAGACTGTATCTGGGAAATTTTGCTGAGGACAGAGCCTGTCATTGTACTTTGTGCAAATAAGATTTTCAAAAAGATCACGATAGCAAGACATAGGTGAGAGGTTAAATAAAAGGTGTTTGAAATAATAAAGATAAAACTACTTCACGTGTTTCTTAGATCAAAACTATGAAACAATTTATTTCCTACTCCTAGTAATATATCAAAAACCAGAAACAAGATTTTGTGACGATGACCTCTAGCCTCCTGTGTATAAAAGTACCTTATTATAAATCTGGGGTTTTGGATTCCCACTAAAGCACCTCTGAACTTACCAAAGGGAAAAAAAATACACTAAAACTGGGGTAGGGAAAGTAGGAAAGACAAGCCTAGTCTTAGAATTTTCTCCTTTTCACACACTCATAATTGAGTGTATTTTTCAACTGAAATTAAACAGGCAAGAGCAAGCCACAAGTGGAATAACCAACTATAGAAGAAAACGGCTGCCATGTTTTACATTTAGCATTTGCACGATCTTCTTTTTAATACAAAATGCTGTGTTTCCATTCTCTTAGTGAAGAGTTTTGTTTGGCATAATGGGCGCCATTTACATATTATTTCTTGTAATTCAAAGTGTGCTCTGGGTGAGATGTGGGATAAGTCCAATGGAGAAAGGTGCTTCCTTCAAAATGCTAAAACATGATTTGATTTCTCCTAAGAGTTCTGACTGTAGATAGGCATCTCTTAGTTCCAAGATATTAGAAGGCAGGGTTATTTGCCCATCCCTTCAGTTTCCTTTTAACAAAACGCTCTTGCGGTTTTTTATGTCACTGCTCTGGTCCCCGGTGTGAGAACAGCTCGCCGAGCTGGTTCCATTGCGGCTAAGGTAATCCTTGATTAGCATAAGGATAAAACCCAGCGGGGTGTTTTATGAAAGAACACCCTTAGGCTTTATAGGATTCGTAACTCCTGGAAGCTCTCACTTGCACAAGAAACAAAATAAAACGAGCCTTGGCATTTAACTGCGATGCGCAGCTACCCCTCCTTTCCCGCCGGGGTCCCCTAGCGCGGCACCTCGCCCCTTCGGTACAAGCACGTCGCAGGAGACCCAAGCCACCGTACGGGACCCCCCGACCCCCAACCTCTTCTCCAGAAGCCTCTACCTCCGGTGATCTTAGAAATTGAGAAAAACTTCCTGTTCCGTTCTAAACTGCAAAACAGGCCGGGGGAGGGAGGAGCGAGCAGCCTTTTATCTCCACTCACAAAGGTAGCGGCAAAAAAGGCCCAGGGCACATCCCAAGAGCCGAGGCTAAACCCTTGATAACCGAGAGCGGATCTTACAAACCTGCGAGGAAACAGCCCCTGTTGGTCCGTCCTCCTCCCCCTACCCGCCAACCGTGCCTTTGAGGACTCGCGACCTCAAGCTACACCCACGTTTTTGTAAGATACAGTTACCTTCATTATCCTGTCGGCCGTGGTCAGGGGAGCCGAGCGCTGGGCCAGCCGGGTGCGTCGCGGGCGCGGGGATCAGGGCTGGCGCTCCGGGCGGCTGCGCGGCGAGAGGGGACGCGCTGGGCTGCGGCGGCCACACGTGGCAGGCAGGGTTGAAGACTGGCACTCTAGCCCGGAGATCGGAGATCGCGGGCTCTCGGGCAGATGACATCAGCAGGAAGAGTCTTAAAGCTGTGTTTCCCCCAGCCCGCCCCCAGAGGATAGATTCTCTCTAGTGCAAAAATCCTTCGCGGCGCACAGGCCACGGTCTCACCACTCACCACTGGGTGTCACCGTGTTTCCAACAGCTACCTCCTGCTACCCGTGAATTAGTGCCTGTGCGCGTGGGTTGGCCCGCGGGGGCACTGTGGGTGGTGAAGGTAGGGCTGTCCAGAGGGAGGAGGAGAGCAACGTCCCAGATCAGGCTCGCCGTTCCCTCCGCGGCTGGGACCTGCACAGCTCACTTCCCACTCTTTCCAAAGTAACTTTCCCGTACACCCTACTCCAAATTGTACGGTGGATTCCCATCATCTAAAGTAGAACATACAAAGGCTTTTTTTTTTTTTAATAGTAAAGAACATGTGCCCAGATTTGAGAAGTTTGCTAATCTGTTTACCGACCCTTCCCCAGTCCACACTCCACCCTCAAATACAACCACTTTTGCCAGTTTCTTGTGTTTCTGGGAAACAGTCTCACCCCTCCCGCATATAAAAGTCTTAGGAATTTGAACACTTTGTGGTAGCCCAGTTCGTCCTTCGTGGGGCCTCTCCCTACCATTACACAAAAGCTCCAACTTTGCTCCTGTTCCAACCCAGCCGGCAGGTGAGGCTCCACGCTGAGATCAGTGCTCTTGTTTGATCCTAGCTCTCGTGCTGTCAGTCTGGCAAGCTGGGTTCTGTCGATCTCCACGGCAGTCTTTGCTATGAACTCCTGGCAGAGTACCACTAGCAAAACTCAATCCTTTGTCTCTGCGCTGCGATCTGTCCGCCCCCTTATTTACATTAAATGTCTTAATTTTGGTTTAATCATTTTCTGCCCAGATGTTGCTTCATTGGATTATGAGATTCTTAAAGACAGATCCTTTTTCACATTCTTCTCCCATATACGTGGTGGTCCACCTTGGAAGAAAAGGACTGTGTAGGGGTGGGGTGGGTGGGTGAGGGGGGTTACTGAACAAATGTTGGCCAGTGGGTGGAATGATTGCTGCATTTTTTGAGGAATCAGTGAGTTCTTATAGCCTGCTGGGAAATGGAGTGGTAAACCAGAAAAATGTTCATATGCCCGTGGAGCCTATTTATTAGTGTGGGAAACAGAAAATAAACATTAAATAAGGCAGCAAAATGTCCATCAATTGATGAATGGGTAAATAAAATGTGTTCTATTGGTACAATGCGCTGTTATTTGGCGCTATAAATAAATGAGGCTACTGATACTACTTCTGATAAAGATTACAATGTGAATAACCTTGAAAATATTACACAAAGTGAAAAAAGCCAGTCACCAATTAGTAATTATTTTATGAGTCCATGTATCTGATCTGTCCAAGATAGAAGATCCATAGAGACCAAAAAATAGATGGCTGTAGCTGATCTAGATGAGGAAGGGTGGGAGCGGCTGCTAATGACAATACAGGGTTTCTTTGGGGAGTGTCTAAAGGATCTTTAAATTGTGGTGATGGCTGCATAGCTCAGAATGCACTAAAAACTGTTAAATTATACTCTTTAAGTGAACTTTATAATATGTAGATTACATCTCAAAAGACAGACATATTGCTGGAGATGGATGGAGTGATGGATGGATAAATAGGCAGATAGATTAGATAGATAGATAGATAGATAGATAGATAGATAGATAGATAGATAGATAGAGATGAATGGTTGGATACATAGATCTAAGGATGTTACTTTTTAAAAAAATCAGGCAGCAAGTGGTAAATTTTTGAGAAGAAATGAAGCTTGATAAGGGGATAGAGAGTGATAGGGTGATAGACTCAAATGAATAAGTAAATTCTAAAACATGACTATCCATGATGTCTACATCCAGTGACCTTCCTATGTGGGCATTATCTTGACTTTAGCAACAAGGGAAGAGAGAAGGTGGTATAAAGACAAAGAATTTGAAGACACCCTGCATGTAAAATGAAATTGAGAAGTTAACATAGAGAAATATTGAGAACCATCTGGCATCTCTATCCTTCCAGCTCCCTCCACTGTTGAGTCAGGGCCCCATACTTCCCCTTCATTACTACACATAAACTCTCCCAAAGCTGCCCTCCTACGTACCAGAAATGCTTCTTCAAAATGAAGTTTGTCTTCAGTCAAGATTATTGCTCTGCCAGTGGTACTAACACCTTAAAAAAGTTGAAGTTAAAAGTAAAGGAAGCTGATTTTTCCAAGCTTGATATAGTCCAGTTTTACCTGTAAGTGGTGTTTTTCCCCCTGAATTTATTTATTTATTTATTTTTAAAGATTTATTTTTTATTTTTACATACAAGCTACAGGCCAGAGGCATGGGGTGGCGAGAGGGTTCACCAGAGACAGAGCAGATAGCAGAACAGGCAGATCAGAAATACACTGCTGAGGGGAGCAGCGGGCAAGGCAGGAGAGGTCTGCCCCACCATGTGGGATTCTCCCTGGCCGGGCGTTGAACTCTCGTCACCGCTGCCGAGAGCTCCACAGCGCAGCGCTTAACCGCTGCGCCACCAGGGAGGCCCCTTACCCCTGAATTTAAAGAAGAGACAGAATCCCTAACAGCCCCCAAAACACCAACTTTGAGATTGACCACAGAGCCACAGGCAGCTCAGCACTTTCTTAACTGTCTGTTGTTGTAATCATGGTGAAAATTACATGGCAACCATTTGCAGAATTTCTCTCCTGAACAGTATTAAACCATTTTAGAGGAAGGGGAACTCACAAATTTTCTAAAACTTGAGGGTGAGGAGAGACTGGTATAGGAAGTCTCTAAAACTCTACCCTATAAACTTAGGGAAAAATCCATTCTTTATTTCTCAAAATGAAAAATACTACAATCTTTTTTCTATTTCCTATAAGACTTGTACTAATTATGTATTTGTGTGAGTGTACACACACACACTCCAAGCTCAAAATTCAAAAATTATTTCTACTATATAGGGAAATTTTAGAAATGTTCCAGGGCAACTAGGACTCAATGGACTTATTTTTAACCTTGTTGCACATGTTTTAGAAACAAATCTCGAAGTAAAATTAGAATCACTGTGTCAGAGAGGGTTGGCCACCTCCATCAAAAGTAGGGGAATTCCAAGTTGGACTATCCCTTGTATCAGGGTCTCTTGTGACATCCAGACTTCTGGAGAAGGGTTATTACCCAAGGACTTTCTGCTGAACAAGAAAGAGGTAGTAACTCCCAAGTTCAAATATCCCTAAATAATCAGTGGTCATTGGGTAAACTGTCCTGGACAAAGGGGAAAAAAGGAAAGCATGTTGCCAATTCCTTTGTACTTTCTTCTTTGTCTGATTCCTTACTGAGCTTCTCAAAGAGTAAACTGGCTCAAGTATAATCCTATAGCACTAGAATTCTAATTTTAAACTAAGCGAAAACTAAGGAACTGTTTAATAAATGATCATAGATGATTTGGTACAGCTAAAGGAAAAGCAATGGCTTTCGCTCCATATTTGGACTCGTGTCCCCACTTTCACTAATTTGTAATGTACAAGCTTCTCACAAGTTATTTCATCTCTCTGAAATTCAGATTGATTTATTCCAAAAATCACAAATATAAGGAAAGGAATACTTACCTTGGAGGTGTGCTATGAAAGAGAAACAAGTTAATAGTTGTACAGTGCCTGACATCGAGGCTATTGCTGCTCCCACATCTCCTATGCACCCCTGATCAAAAACATTTTAGAATAAGTACCAGTTACTCATTTTCCACATGGAATAAGCTGGCCACCTTCTCCTTGAAATTCCCTTCCATGATACTATAGTTTTTTGCACCTTCTCTGTTCTCTCTGGCAGGTCTTTTTTCTTTAATTATGATCCTACCTCTTTCTTCTCCTGTCTTTAGGTAAGATAATCATCCTACTTGTTTTTGTCCTTGAATCTCCTTTCTCTTTACTCTTTCCCTAGGTGGTCTCAACTGCCATTTCTGCTCTGATCATCTCTCAAACTCTGCCTATAATTCTAGTCTCCTCCCTGATACCCAGAACTTTATTTCCAAAGGCCCCTATCTCATTCACTATCAAAGCCAATTTGTCCAAATTCAAGCACATGGTTTGCCTATTAAACCTATTTGTCCTGTCATTTCATTTCTCTCTGCTGTTTTCATTAACGTTCTCCAAGTTATCCAACCTCTAAACATTAATACAGTTCATGTATTCACGGACAGCACTTAAAGCAGGAGGCAAAGACATGGGCCACCCTCATCTCATTATCACCTAGCCTTCCCAGTTCCATCTTCATGAGATGTCACTCTCTGCTAGTTTACCCACTTATTGTACCTTCCCTCTGAGGTACTATCATCCTTGCCTTTAATTTCCCTTACCCCAATCCATCCTACACCCAGATACCAAGTAATCTTCCTACCTAGGTTCTCATCAGAGAGTGTAGTTACTCAGAATAATGTAAATTGTACTCCTGATCTCCTGTGAGTCAGCCAAGAGTGGTCCTGCTTGCCTAAGCTCATGTGAAATCTTCCATCACTGCTTTTGCGCCATGCTACTTGATATCCAAGATCCCTTTCAATATCTACTGCCCCTTTGTAATCATCTTTCCTGAGGTGTGTCCTTGCTATAAACTCTTGGTTCTCAACTAAGAGTGATTTTGTTCCCTCAGAGGACATTTGGCAATGCCTGAAGACAATTTTTATTGGCTTGATTTCAGAACACCTAGGGAGGTGGGGAGATTTGCTACTGGCATCTAGAGGGTAGAGGCCAGAGATGCTACCAAACATCTTACTATGTGCACAACAACCCCCACAATAAAGAATTATCAGGCCCAGAGTTGGCGGTACCAATGTTGAGAACCTCAGCTTTTGTCATGTCTCCATACTACGGGTGTGTAATTAGCCGCTTTCTCTAGGACAGTCTGAGAAGATAGGGAACCAGTATCTTTGTACAACCATGAGTTTAACTAGTGACAGCTGTTCACATTGATGCTTCTCAACCCCATTCAGGTGTCCTCCTTTTCCTGGGAGCAGCTCTTCAAATACCATTCTCTCTTGGGGTCCCAGCCTGTCTTCAACTTTTTTCTCATTCACTTCAAATGCTCTCTGTGGGTGAATTCATCTACATTTTGGCTAACCCTGTTACTGGTCTACCAAAAAACTCTATTTGTCCCTTTCTTCTAGCAAGATCCTGAGTTTTTTCTAAGATGGGGGCACAGAATATGCCTAGTCTTAAGGGACGATTGCTAATTACTCTAAGGCAGTAATGACAATCTCATTTTACTCTGCAATATTCTCTCTTGAACAAAGAGGACCAATGGATCAAATTCTGGCCATTGAGATCTAAGAGGATGTCATCCTGGGACTTCAAAGGAGGAAGGGTATAGCAAGGAGACCTGCTGTTCCTCTTCTGGTTTTAAGTGTTGTTTATAGATACAAGTTTCAGAGAGCTACCAGCAGGCAAACTAGGCCATAAGTAACAAGTCTAAGGTGTAAAAGTCAATATGTTGAGGATAGTAAAACAGAAATAGGAAATGAACACCTGGCCTATTGATAAAATCATTGAGCCACCTTGCCAAGCCTGGAATCGCCTACCTTCTAAATATTTGTTCTATGCAATAATGAAATGTCTGTGTTGCTTTGCCACTATTGGTCAAGCATTGTATTACTACTGCTGAAAGCATTCCTTGGCTTCAGTAACAGCTTTGTTTCAATTCGTTGATAATTCTCTTCATGGCTTATATTTTCCTGCTTACTTTCATACCTGGTAACATACTGGATGCCTGACATTGTGAATTTTATCTTATTGGGTGGCAGTTATCCTCTTAATGTTTTTGCCTCCATATTTTTGTAATTCTTATTCTTGTTGTCGCTGCTTTTTGCAGGAGGCTGTGTCTTAAATGCTAGTCTCACGCACATCAGCTGGCTAGTGCTCCAGGAGGGGAGAGACCCCATGGAGACCATCAGGGCTCTCTCCGAGGTGTGCTCACTTCTCCAGTACTCTGTCCTGAAAACCCCAGCTGCCTGCACCTCCCCATTGTCCTAGCAATGTGACCTCAACTCACATGGAACTCTCAGAGCTGGAAGCTGGGGCAGTTGTTAGACTCACTTCATCTGTTTTTCTTCTCCTGGAGTTACTGCTCTGTTCTGTGTGTTATTCAATGGCTGAAAACCATTGTTTTCTACATGTTTTTTTTTTTCAGGTGCTTTAGGTATTTAAGGCAGAAGAGTTATAAGATAAATATGTGTTGGGGTGTAACATGGAGCATGGCGACTACAGTAAATACTGTGTTGCGTGTTTGAAAATAACTGAGATAGTTGATATTAAAAGTTCTCAGCATAAGAAAACAATTGTAACTATGTAAGGTAATGGATATTAGCTAAACTTATCATGGTAGTCATTTCATAATATATGCATATATCAAATCATTATGCTGTCTATCTTAAATTTATGCAATGTTGTATGCCCATTACATCTCAATGAGTAGGGAAGAAATAAAACATGAAAATGGAAATAAAACAAATTCAATCTTGTTTTTAAAAATTTCATACTTTTCTACTCTATTAAAATTATCAAACTGATTGGATAGCCCCATGGAGTCATGTGATGATGGTATTGGGCAACTTAGATCAAAATGCTTCTGAGCAGAATTTTCTGTAAGAGCATTTTTCCCTTAAAATTTGGCACTTAAACAATACTGCTTTAAAAATTCCATTTCTTCGTTTTCAAGGAATCTGGGAAATTTTTAATTTATATAAGCACTTACTCTTCTCCTTAAACCAATAAAAACTTATCTCATTTTTAAACACACTTAATTTTTAGAGCAATTTTAGATTTACAATATAATTGACTAGACAGAAAAGAGAGTTCCCACATAACCCCTCCCCAGACAATAACAATTTAAATAATCAGTTGTGTAATTGTTTTATCGAAAGCATGCCCCCCCCAAGCTGAAGGCAGTGGAAGGGGGAAGCAAACCCCCCTTATTCTGTATTTTCCTAGTGGCTAGTACAATGCCTGACCCATAGATGTAACCAATATATTTTTGTAGGAATAATGAATATCAGTTTTATAAAACTTTGGAAAAGTATATAAAAGTCACTTACCTGCAAAATACCATATTTTTCTTTGTTTTGGAACAGCTTAAAATCTGCTGTTTTTCATGCAGGAGTCACATGTCAAGGAGTGAAGCTGTATTCCCCATATCAAATAATTTTGTAAACAATGGTAAATCAATCAGATTTGATTAAAAAAAAAAAGAATCTTGGAAAGTATCCACCCTTAGGACAGGCACTGAAAATAGAGGAAATTGATCTTTAGAGAAAAATAAGTAGTCATTGCAGAGAGGATCCATTATCATAATCAAGGCTTCCATTTATCAAGGAAATAAACATTTCATTATGAAAAAAAAAATCTGCTATTTTTAATTGAGAAAGAAAATAAAGGCAAGGGAAGACTAAGGGCCCGACTTTATAGAGACCTGCTATCACCTGACCTGGCTCATTGACCTTTAAAATACAACAAACTTCCTTTTCCACAACTTATGCCATCCGGGCACAATTATGTAAATTTACATTTAAACTGGCCTACCAAAGTAATTTTTCATGTAGAAAGGTCATTTTCACTTGGCTTTGACAATCCTTGTGATTATTCAAGAAGAAGTGTGCTTACCAATTAATGAATAGTCCTGCCAAGGTGCCCAAACTACAATGATGGAAAAGATGAACTATTCTCTGAGCTTATTGGGAACTGGGGACACATATCTGCAGAGACCTCACTCGTAGATATTAGAACTTAAAACCTGCCAAGTGGAGAAGCAAAGTGTTTTGAAAGATTAGGAGAAATTGTTTTAAGACAGTTAATAGTAGGCAATATTTTATTTGTTGAAAAATAATCAAATAGCTTAATTCTGGCTGACATTATTGAATGCTATCTTGTGGCAGGTGCCATTTTAAGTACCTTATAAATTTTAAGTAATGATGTGTGCAAAACCTCTTAATATTGGTAGTATTATTATTATTGCTGTTTTACTGATGATGAAACTGAAGCAAAGAGAGGTTAAGCAACTTGCCTGATGTCACACAGCTAGTAAGGAACCTAGCTGGGATGTGAAGCCAGGCAGTCTAGCTCTGGAGTTGGGACTTTTAACTACCATGCTTTGCAACCAAAGAAGGAAGAAAATATAGAAGGAAGTGAAATCTGGGAACTCTGCATGGAAGAGGGTGGTCTTTAAGTCTTTCTACAAGAAAAAAATAATGTAAGAAAGTAACTCCTCTTCCTTCTTTAATGGTGGTAAAACAGTGCATCAAGAGAAGTCCCACATCATGAGTGTTTTTCACTACTGCCACAACTCATGCTGAGGGGATTTATGGGAAATTTGGAAAATCATCGAAGAGTGAGGTAACAGATGATAGTGATAGACCTCCATCGTTATGGGCTATGGGCTTCCAGAAGGAGCCCTGATGGTCTAGTCATGCCTGTGTTCTCAGTTCTACAAGCTAAGAAAGACTATCCTATCCTGTACACATCTGTGTCAGAATAAAAGTCACCAGAATTTCAGGGTTCTTTAATAGAACTCTGTGATCTATGATAATGGAAGTGTTACCCTGTTCTGTTGACATGGAGTATGGTGTGGCTGAAGTACTGTAGTTTAATAAAATTGATTTTAATGAACTTAAGTTTAAATTGAACTATGTGCACATGGGTTTCACAGATAGCTATATGACTTCAAATTCTTCCTAAATGTCAGATGTGGTTCCAGATAAAGATTGGTGTCAAGACTTATCAGTTGAAGTCTCATTTGCTGAAGCTTTGTATCTAACAGGCAGGATCTGCTTCCATCCTGGAAGTGCCATTTCCTCAAGTTTAGGAAATAGAATGTTGGAATAACATACATGTGAGCATGTTGAATTTAATTCACGCTTTATTTTTAATCACTTGGGAAAACATTTTTATTTTTTTAACTTTTTTTATTTTCTTACATTGTTGTTCATTTTGTACAATATTTGATTTCTCTCCTCAGATGTAGTCCCCATAAATCTCCCACCACCACTTTACCCACGAACTGTCACCATAGTTCCTTGTGCTCTTTCCTCTCCTGTTTTCTCCTCTGCTATATGCCTCAGATTTACAGTTTACTTGCAAGTTTTATCTTTTATTGGGGGCGGGGGGCTCTGTCCATTACCCTAGATTCCTCCTCTAAGTGAAGCTGTCCTATATTTTTCTTTTTCCCTCTGAATTATTTCACTGAGCATAATCTCTTCCAGCTCCATCCATGTTGCTGTGAATGGCTTGAGTTTATCTTTTTTGATTGCTGAATAATATTCCATTGTGTATACATACCACATCTTCTTGATCCAGTCAACCGTTTTGGGCATTTAAGTTGTTTCCATATCTTAGCTATTGTAAGTAGTGCTGCAGTAAACATAGGAATGAAGGTTTCCTTTCAAATTAATGTTTTTGTGTCCTTTGGGTAGATTCCTAGGCTTGAAATCACTGGGTCATATGGTAGCTCCTTTTTCAGTAATTTGAGGAAACTCCACACAGCTTTCCATAGTGACTGGACCAGTTTTCATTCCCACCAACAGTGTAAGAGTGTTCCTCTTTTTCCACATTCTCCCCAACATTTGTTGTTGCCAGTTTGTTTGTTTGTTTTTTAATATGGGCCATTCTCACCAGTGTGAGTTGGTATCTCACTGTGGTTTTGATTTGCATGGAAAACATATCTTAAAGCACGTAGCATTTCATTCATTATGGGTTTAAGAGGAGTTCCACATCAATCCCAAACCTGGAAAAAATATCCATTCTCAGAAATCTTAGCTGAACTGTGGATTTTGAGAGAGATTAGGTTGTTATCATGCTTGTTCTGGAAGACAATGAGCTACCTATAAAATGCTGAGAATAGAGTGTCTAGGTTTGGAAGTTACTATCTTAGATCATTCAAGGATAGCTGGGTTCCAACTTCTTAGCTTTCTAGAAAGGATCTTAATTGCCCACATTGACATTGAAAATCCAATATGGAAAAGTTCTATTTAAAGTGTGTGTGTGTGTGTGTGTGTGTTTGTGTGTGTGTGTGTGTATGTGCGCGCGTACACACAGACACACACACACACACTCGGTTCTGTTTAGGAAATATTTTAAGTTGAAGAAAAATAAAATTTTACCTCTGAGAACTTCATTGTTTATAATTTGGATATTACTTTTCAGGCTTTTCTTTTTTTTAATTCTCTCTGACTCCGAGATCACCATATGCATAATTTGCATCTGTCTACTTAAAACCTTCATTTTAAAAGTTAAAGCTTATTTCTGGGCCATTCCTATTTTCTCAGGTTTGAATACATTCCTTGCCCCCCTTTTTTTTTCAGGAATATGTGGGCTCCTCAGAAGATGAAGCTCAGAACTCTGACCCAGAAACACTTGCCCAGCCTTACGACTGCCAGCGGGAGGTCAGCGGCAGTACGTCCGGGGTGTTTCTCGGGACGGTGCTGCTGTGCCCTGAGTCCAACACAGACATTCCACGCGGATGGGTTTTCCGTTACAGACTCATGTAAGTTGGGAAAAATACGTTTATTCACCATTTTCTTTTGCATTTTTTCCTTTGTGCTTTTACTTGTAACTTCTTAGAATATGTAAGAGGTTTTCTTAGACATAGGACTTGGATTGGACCAGAAAATCTCAGCGGAAGGTGAGGCAAAGTCTGTAATGTATCTCAGTGGAGTGGGCATTGTATCCCGTATGTGCGTTCGTTCAAGCTGTGTCACTCAAGGTGACCAGCTGCGCTGCCCCCAGCATGTGTTCCTGGGTGGGGCATCCCTCCTTGCAGGTTAATGGAGAATTAGCATAGTTGGTGTTAAAACTGGGCTTTTATTGGAAAATTGGTATATGTATGTTTATTAGGAGGGTGGGTGACAGAAATTGGTTCTCATTAGTGAAAAGAATATTATATATATATATATGCATCTATATGCAAAATAATACAGCATAGTGTGCGTTCCTACTGGTTTCTTATTGGTGTCGTTTTTTTTAATATTTATTTTTATCTATTTATGCATACAAGAACTGGGGTGTAGGCCAGAGGTGTTGGGGGTGGGGGATCAAAAGATTCACCAGAAACAGTGGGGAGAAGAACAGGCAGAGCTCCTGAAATACACTGCTAAGGGGAGCAGCCGGCGAGGCAGGAGAGGTCTGCTGCGCCATGTGGGTCAGCTCCCTGTCCTAGGATGGAACTCCCTGCTGCAGTGACTGCCTGTAGCTTCATAGGGCTGAGACTTAACCCTTTGCGCCACCAGGGAGGCCTGGTGTCTATTAGGAGAGTGAATGCTAGAAACTGGTTCTTACTAGTGAAAAGAATATGCAGACATATGTAAAGTAACTCAGGGACCCTCCCTGGGTCAGTCCACAATTGATCTTAGCTAGAATGTCCCCATCCCTGGCTTTGCGTCATTTCTTACCCTAAGCGTGTGCTGATCAAGTGACTTGATAGTAGTGAATGAGATCTGGCAGAAGTGATGAGATGCCCACTTCCAAAATTAGGTTATGCAATAAAATATGTTCTTTTCTCCTACTAATCTGTCTGCATTAATTTAATTGATCAACCAGCTGAAAAGCTCCTAGAAGGGTAGGGAGAAGTTCCTCCCTGCCCCTACACAGCCTGAGCACGGCCTGACCTGACTGAAAAAAATCAATCCCCAGCACAGTTGGTTGTTGCTGATAAAAGTGCCCTGTTGATTGTCATGAAATTATACTCAGTTCAGTTGTCCCAGCAGGATATTGTAGACAAGAGATAAATAGGAGGAGACACTTCTGATGAAGATGTAAGTGCTGACGTCCTCTTGTGAACTGCTCGGTGCTGATCTCTGTGACAGTTGTGGGGACCTCCCTCCCTGACAATGGCTCACACCTGGCTTCTAATTTCTAGGAGAACTTTTTCCCTCCAAATTTATTAATTTATCAATTGTTTGCATAACAATATTATTGGCGGGGGGTACATTTCCCCTCTGGTAACTAGTATATTTTTACTAAGCTTTGGCTGTTCATTTTCTTGGGTTATTTATGTGCCAGGATAAGTGAAAGCATCTAGTATCTGTCCTTCACTTTTTGGTTTATTTCACTGAGCATAATCTCCTCAAGATCCATCCATGTAGCCCCCAAAGGCACTATTTCGTCTTTTTTAGTAATTGAGTTGTATTCCACTGAGTGTATGTTCCACAGTTTCTTCATCCATTCATCTGTCACTGGGTACTTAGGCTGGTTCTATGACTTGGCTATTTCGGACGTAGGTATGCAAAATCTTTTCATATTAGAGTTTTTATATTTTGGAGGGGGGAAATATCCAACATTGGTTTGCTGGATTGTATTTTTATTCCATTTTATTCCAAAAGCCCTCAGAAAAGAGCTTTTCTGAGAAACTTCCTCTTTCCCTTAAAATGACAAAGCCAAGTCTGAATTATGGCATATGAAGAATGGCAAGGTGTTACACAGTGTTCTTGATATTACTCAACTCTGTGCACTGGTTACTTTGTGCATAGTTTTATGGGCAAAAAGTTATGGTGAATAAGTGACCAGGTAGATCATAAAAACAAGAAAGTGAATGCAGTGTTTATATAACCTAACCCATATGCTCATTCTTACCTGCCAGGCAGGGAAAATAAAAATGTGTTTATCTTGCAAACTAAATAGGGCTCTAGTTCAAGTATTTGTTTATGCACACGTGGAGGAATGACCTCCTTCCAATTACGAAACACATTTGTATTTTGCGTGTCATGTGAGGTCAGCATGGGTTTTGGGTTATCATCGCTTTTGAACATATACACAAGGCAGCTAGATAACAGAGTCAACTAGCTCCATTGCTAGAGGCCCTGTGAGGCCTCCTCTTGAAGACAGAGCATAAACTTTGAGCTTAATCAGTTTCTAGAGCCTTCTGTCTCTGCCACTCACTTCCAAGGCCTGTCTTTGATCTCATCATGACCAATGGCTGAGGTCCTGTCAGATCTCAAGTCCTGGGGTCCACTCTGCATCTTCTAAGTGTCCAGCTCACTGGTCTCATCCCCCAATGTCACTATTCTCCAGCCCTGGTGAATCGGGGCTTGGGAGCAGGCCCAGAGTCCAAGGACTCCAGTCGGGCTCTTTCTCAGTTCTTGTCTTTGGCAAGGAAAGAATTCAACGTCAAGAAAAAAGTTACAGAAAAACAAGAAATTTAGTGATAGATAAGAAGAAGGACAGGAAAGCTCTCTGAGTCGAGAGGGGTCCCAGGTGGGTTCCTACCAAGGGGATGAAAAGTAGGTGCCTATATAGTTGTAGTGGGCAAGGAGTAGGGGTTTGGCGTTGCGTGTCTCCACCTGTGTCTCTCGCTGAGTGGCTGGGTCCTCAGCATCTCCTCGGCTACCGAGACCCACCGAGTCAACCCACGTTACCCAGCCTACCTTTCTGAACCAGCTTTTGTCCCTTACTATTGTGTTATTATGTTGGTGTTCTGACATTCCACTTTTTAACTGAAATGGAGGGGGCTTTCCTGGTCTGCGATTGCTTCACAGTCAGACTGATAAATGGACTTGGGGCTTGGGACACCCTGTTCCTAACTCAGCCTGTACCCATTTCCTAACTTCCTCCTTCACCATCAGCAGCTGGCACACTGACCCCTGCCCCGTGTTGGACTCTGCTCCCTACACTCACTCCTGCTCTCTCCCTCCCACCCGCCCCCACGTGCATCCATAACATCACAACTTGACGTACACTCTCAGCTCTACTCACGCCTTGTCACGTTTCCGGTGGTCTTTTCTGGGATAAGACAACCCTGGTTAACCCCGGTTAACCGCAGCCCTCCCCTCCTCTGTGCCTCCAACCTTGTCACTGTAAACCCGGCAGCCACGGAGTCTTCTGTGTCTCTCGATGTCTTGCAGTCACACTGTGATCCCCTAGCCCAGAGTCTCAGATTCTCTCCAAAATTATTTTGTACTTTCTCCTCAAACTTCCAGAACTTCACTTTTGACTTTGCTGAGATCATTGAAGCCATCAGAAGAAAATATTCACCACTCTTTCCCTGAACCTGCCAACCTGCCTCGCTGTTCCAGAAGTCTCCTCGGCCACCCATGCCCACACCCACCTAGCACCTGCATCCTCTGGCCTTGGCTCAAGGACAGAGCCCTAGCCCCTTTCTGTCCAAACATGTTGTTATTTTTCTCAGCTATGAAAACTCTCTTCCCTTCTTTCCTCTGCTCTTGTCCATTTCCTTCTTTTATTTCATAGCAAACATATTTCTTCTTTTTAAAGCTTTGTTGAGGGCCTCCCTGGTGGAGCAGCGGTTAAGCACTGTGCTGTGGAGCTGTCAGCGGCTGCTCCCCACTCTGTCTCTGGTGAACCCTCTCGCCGCCCCTCGCCTCTGGCCTGTCCCCCAGCTTGTATGCATAAATAAATCTTTAAAAAAAAGTAAAAATAAAGCTTTGTTGAGGTCTCATTAATTTAGCCAAAAGTGTACATATTTAGTGTCTATAATTTGAGGAGTTTGGGTACATGCTTATACCTGTGATACCGTCATTATAATCAAGGCAATAAACATAGCCATTACCTCCAAAGGGTTGTTTTTGTTTTTGTTCTTTGTTTTGTGTGTGTGTGTGTGTGTGTGTCCCTGTGCTTTTTTGTGTGTGTGATCAGAACATTTAACATGATATCAATCCTTTTTTAAAAGAAATTTTTTTAAAGATTTATTTATTTATACATACAAGCTGGGGTACAAGCCAGAGGCGTGGGGTGGCGAGAAGGTTCACTAGAAACAGAGTGGGGAGCAGAACAGGCAGATGGACGGAAACACACTGCTGAGGGGAGCAGCGGGCGAGGCAGGAGAGGTCTGCTGTGCCATGTGGGAATCTCCCCGGCCAGGCATTGAACTCTGCCGACAGCTCCACAGCACAGTGCTTAACTGCTGCGCCACCAGGGAGGCCCCGAGATCAACCCTTTTAATAAACTTTCAAGTGTACTTTTTCTTCCCGCTATAGGCACAACATGGTGTAGCAATCAGGGAAAACTCTTAAATCGTACTCATTTCCAAACATCATAATAAAATTGCTTGAGTTGTGATCACCAATTTTCCAGTCCCTTACTGCTAACCCAAGGTCATTTCCTAGTCCTGGTTTTGCATGACCTGTCAGCATGACCATGCATGACCAGTGGAGCATGATCTCTTGCTCCACTTGGCTTCCAGGAGACACACACCCCTGACTCTCCACCTCCCGCCTTCTGCCTTCCGATGTTCCCGTACAGCCTCTTTTGCTGGAACCTTCTGATGTCCTCATTCAGTGGCTCCATGGAGACATGTCCAAGGTCAGACTCTGAACTCCTCTTTTCTAGGTACACTCACTACAGGGAGTGAGCTCTGCGCAGTCTACCGCTCAGGTCTACATGTCCCCAATGGTGCTGGGTCTCAGGTTTGTTTCTCCAGCCCCAGTCTCTCCTTGAATCTACAGCATGCAGATTTGACAGCCTATTTGACAGGCTCCACTTGAATATTTAATAGCATCTCAAACACAACTTTCTTTTTTCTCACTTTCTGTTGGTTCTTTTTTAAAAGTTGAGATATAGGGCCTCCCTGGTGGCTCAGCGGTTGAGCACTGCGCTGTGGAGCTGTCGGCAGCGGTGATGCGAGTTCGACGCCCGGCCAGGGAGATTCCCACATGGTGCGGCAGACCTCTTTTGCCTCGCCCGCTGCTCCCCTCAGCAGTGTGTTTCCATTGCTCTGTCTGTGCTGCTCCCCACTCTGTCTCTGGTGAAACTTCTCGCCGCCCCACACCTCTGGCCTGGTGCCAGCTTGTATGCATAAATAAATCAATCTTTAAAAAAAAAAAAGTTGAAATATAATCAACATGTAACATTGTATTAATTTTAGCTGTATAACATGATTGATATTTGTCCATATAGCAAGATGCTCACCACAAGTCCAGTTCATATCCATCACCTTACATGTTTTCCTTATGATGAGAATTTTAAGATCCATTCTCTTAGAAATGTTCAGATATACAGTCTTGTTAATTATAGCCACTACGCTATGCATTCCAGCTCCATGACTTACTCATTTTATAACTGGAGGTTTGAAACTTTTGACCTTCTTCTTCCATTTCCCACACCGACTGCCTCTGGCAACCACCAATCTGTTGTTCTCTGCATCTGTGTTAAACTCAACATTCTAAAGCTGAATTCCTGAGATTCATCCCTCCCTCTAAACCATCTCAATCAACCACAGTTACATTCCTCCAGTCGCTCAGGTCAAAATATTGCAGTTGTACTTGATTCTTCTCTTATACTCAGATCCCACATTTGGTTTGCCAGCACATTCTGTCTCAGCTGAGATTCTCCATGGATTAGTGCTATATACATCTAATCAATCTCACCACTTCTTTTTCTTTTAAAGATTTATTTATTTATGCATACAAGCTGGGGTACAGACCAGAGGCGTGGGTGATGAGAGGGTTCACCAGAGACAGAGTGGGGGAGCAGAACAGGCAGACCACGGAAACATACTGCCGAGGGGAGCAGCGGGTGAGGCAGGAAAGGTCTGCCGAACCATTTGGGAATCTCCCCGGCCGGGCGTCAAACTCATGTCGCTGCTGCCAACAGTTCCACAGCTCAGCACCTAACCGCTGCGCCACCGGGGAGGCCTACCACTTCTGTTTTTAACTCTTTTGGTTTATTTGTTCAGAGCACATATCTGCTCTGCTTAAAACCCTGCAGTGGTACTCAGTGTACATGTCCTTTTATCACTGGAGTCACTATATAAACTACTCTTTTACTTTCCTATATTTACTTCATTCCAGCCATGATAGCCTCCTTACCATTTCTTTAACAGGCCAAGGAAACTTCTACCTCAGAACCTTTGCATTTGCTCTTTTGCCTGGATGCATTTCCCCAGGTCTCCTCCGGGTACCACCTCCGCTTCCTCCCATCTTTATTCAATTCACCTCTGATGAGGCCTTTCCAGATTACCCATCTACAACTTCAACCCTCCACTCAAACTCATTCTTCACATTCTCTTAATTTTCCTTTCTTTAAAACATAACATATTATGTTTTTGGTAAATTATGTTAATTTTATGTGTTCTTTAGTAGGAAGTAAGCTCTATGAGAGCGGGAAGCTTGTGTATTTTGTTCACAGTATAGACTCCGAATCACAACATGGCTGAAAAATACCCCATGCTCAACCTTTCTTGAATAAATGAATTATAGTGATGGCAGACATGATGAAAATAGACTGGCAAGGCAATAATACACAGTGGTGTTTATAGCTATGCAAACTGGTGCTAACCATTGTTAAAAATAGTCACTCTTTCAGTCTCAGTAATCCCACATCATTCAAAATTGAGTTCTCCACACATACAATTAAAATACTGCGGATTGCTACAGAAATGTGTGATTTTTTATTTTTGTAATGTTAGAAAATTACCACTGTGATATATTTTAAATATTACAAGTCTTTTGATACTCTTTGAGTATATGATATTAATCAAAAACAGAGGATAAGATAAATGGTCAGTGAATTTGTTTCTGAGTCATTGAATTTCAATGATTGACCAGCAGAGGGTACTACTGATCCACATTTTCACTTCTGTATGAAAAAGTGTTTTGAACTTGGGGGCTGGTTTTGATACCGTAAATGATATTTTCTTACAAATGTACTTTATGTGGTTAATAAACCATTCCACAAAACATAATGAACATCAACATTTAAAATATGTTATTTTTTTCTTTAATTTGTTTTTTTAAAATTGGTAATATTATACCTGAATTTGAATACAGTATGAAAATATACAGAAGTAAATCTCTTTTCAACACTTTTCTTGGTTCCCCAATTTTGCATCACAAGGTTATCATTGTCACCAGTTTCTTCTGTATTCATGTGTACTTGTGTTTTGCCTTGTGTTTGTATTATATGTTCTTTTTTTAAAAACTGTTATTCAAGTCAGAATTGATTTATACCTTCACCATATAATTTTGGAATTCTTTATCAGTACTCATAGAACCACTTTCTTTTAAATAATTGTATTTTATTTCAACATACTATGAACTGTAATTTATATAACCACCCCCTCTAGAGGAGTGCAGAGGTTGTCTTCAGTATTTTTGACATTCCAGATACTGCTCTGGTAAATATATATTTACATTTATAAATTTGCACATTTGTAAATATGTGCAAGTGTATTTGTAGGGTAAATTGTTTGAGAAAAGTAGATAGGCATATGAAACCTCTGGATCATCTGAAAAAATAAAGAAGGTGGGGTTTTGTTTCCGTCTACCCCAAAATAAATTGTAAATGTATTGAACAATTAAAGCTCCAGAAAAAAACCTAGGAGAATGAATTTATGATTTTGGAGTTAAGACAGCTTTTATAACATTAACACAAACTCAGAAATCACCTAGATTATGCTTTGACTATATCTGTGCGGCAAAAACATCATAAACCAGAAATAGAAATGACAAATTATAAAAGTGCATTTGTAACACGTATGATGAGGGACAAAATTCCATAATGTATAAAGAGTTTTGGTTAAGTTGATAAAATCAAGATCCTGTCAAAAAATAACCAAAAAGGGGCCTACCTGGTGGTGCAATGGGTTAAGTCTCAGCCTTTGAAGCTATCAACAGCCACTGCAGCACGAGTTCGATCCCTGGCCAGGGAGTTTCCCACATGGCACAACAGACCTCTCCTGTCTTGCCCGCTGTTCCCCTCAGCAGTGTATTTCAGTGGATCTGCCTGTTCTGCTCCCCACTCTGTCTCTGGTGAATCCTCTCACCCCCACACCTCTGGCCTATACCCCAGCTTGTATGCATAAATAAATAAATCTTAAAAAAAAAAAAACCAAAGAATACAGACAACTAGAACACACGAAACCATATTCACAATGAGAGAAAGGCAAACCGGAGCCATGAGAGGCTGGTTCCACCCATCAGATTGGCAGAAACCGAGGCACTGTGCTGGCGAGGGTGTGGGGGGCCCCAGGGCTCACAGGTTATTTGTGAGATGGTGATTTGATACAGCCTCTGTGGAAACAATGTGGCAATAGCTAGATCAAAATTATCGGAAAGTTTGGAGGGTTTTTTTCCCCTTCTTAGTCAAATCTTTATTTGAATTAGCTGCACGTACTTAGCCAGAGGGAAAGGCAACACGGAAGTTGAGAGTAAACATCAGACCTTTACAGGGTGTCATTTGGATGATGACCTGCTTAGGCTATGGAAATGACTTGAACGACCAGAAGAATCTCTCTCTGAGCGTCTAGGGAAGGGTCCCTTAGCAAACAGCGTATTTGTTTTAAGGGGATGCTGTAAGGAATTACACACATGAAGGTTGGGCAGGATATAAGGAGTCATCTTAGGAGACCACTGGCCTCCTATCAAGGGCTGGGGGAGGGAGGGAGGAGGTTCAGGTGCGAGTGAGGACTGTCCCATCAGGTCTAAGTAAATATCTTGGGCCCTTGCCCCTCCTGTCATTCTTTCCTCTGCTGGCACCTCCTTCTGGCCAAGGTCAATGGAAAATCCAAGGGCAGGGCAGCCAGATTGTTGCTGTCAATAGAGGTCAGTCTCCTGGGACACGGAGCAAGGACAGGTAGATCCAGAAGGGCAGCAGGTGATTCTCCTTCAGCCCGTCCCTATCACGGTAATATCTCCAGAGCGTGCGTCATTTGCCCCTCCCTCTGGAATCACTGCCAAATTTTCTTTCAAAGTTTTCACTTCTGTGTTAATCTTTTTCAGTATAGAACCAATTGATGACTAAAATTCCCAATCCTTTTCTTTTTTGGATAGTGTCTTCATAAAAATTGGCGTCATAAAGAGGCTACATTTGTTTATTAAAGCTTAACACAAAGGAAGCACCTAAAGACAGATACTTAGACTATCAGGGTGCTATGGAATATAAGGAATAAGAATGATAAAAAATAATGTGAGATCTGAAAAAAGATGTGCATTCTGTTTTGCCATGCCTCTACAGAAGGAGGATTTCTCTACCTGATTTTTTCCCCTTTCCTCCTAGTGTCTCCTCTCCTACCCTCCACTTTATTTTTGGTCAGACAAAATGAATTCCTGGGCTTTACCAGGGACTGATCCTAGAATTCCAGCACAGATCTAAAGGTACTGGCTGAGGCCTAACAACATTAAAGACTGGACTGGAGAGAAAGGGTTATGTTATTGAAATTGATTTTTTTAAGCCTATTTATAAGCTGACATTTAATGTCCTTGAAATCTTTTTTTGAAGACTGGGGACAGCAATCCCGGGAGGTTCATGATTCTAGTTGACAGACAGCAACTTCCAAGCCTAGTGACATCAGGGACCTTGGTGGGTCCATGTGACTTAAAAGGGAAGTCATTGGCAAGAAGGTAGTTTGTTATCAACTCTACCGTGGACTTTTCCCCCAACCCCAAGCCTCATTTGGGTTTCTTTTTGTAAAGTCTGTGTGTGACTCCTTTGCATTCTTTCTGGTATTAACAAAACACGTGTTTGGGATTGAAGAAGCTGTTTCCAGGGGGAACACTCCCCATTTCTGGCTGCCTTAGGGCCCCGACTATGTGTTATCTAGGGACAGACCCCCCTCCCATGCGGTGTGCTGTTAGAATCAGCACCAGGCAGACACTAAGTATTGCAGCAAGTTCATTTCAATTCACTGCAGCTCCATTTGAATTTATTGTTGAGATTGTCCTTTCACTGCTCTAGAAACATCAGGTGTAGTACAGTCATGTGGAACGGGAAGTAAGAATGTCATTTGCCAGACAGGCGATATGGTCTAGTGGGTTCCGAATTTGAATGTTATTTCTGGCTCTGCCACCAGCTTCCTTTCTGACTAGGAGGGAAATCTTTATGGGTGTTGCTAGTTTCGGTATCTGTGGATTGATAAGAAGCACATGGATGGATGAATGCTGGAAGAGTTCATTTCATGGGGAAATTAAATAGAGCAAGTCTAAGGAGAAGAAAGGGTTAACTGATCACTTCTTTCTGGTCATGGCTTTGTGTGTTAAGAGGACATTGAATGTCTGAATAAAGTGAAGGAGCTTCAAAGTGTGCCACATGGGTTATCTCGATTAATCTCTGAAGCCAGCCGGATGTCAGTCACAGTGTTGATGCAATTTTGCAGATGAAGAAAAGGAAGCACAAATTTGCCAAAGGTCAGAACACCAGTAAGGAGCATGACTGGGATTTGAACTCAGGTGATTTCAATTAAAGCCCCAACTCTTATTTTTTTTTAAATTATATTTACTGAATAACATTGGTTTACAACACTGTACAGGATGTAGGGGTACAGATTCATACCTCTTCAGATATATGTAACCACACCATGCCTATCACCAAAGCAATCCTCCACCACAGTCCCTGGGGCCCCCTTCCCTTTATTCCTACCTTCACCCCCTGCTAACCTCAATTCTGCAATCAGATGTCAAGGAATTTTGTTTGTTTGTTTTTGTCTGTTCCTTTGTTTTGTTTCTCTATAGTCCACATATAAGTGAAATCATCTGGTATTTGTCTTTCTGCTGCTGAGTTATTTCAGCATCACCCCCAAAACCCTGACTCAACAACTACACTCTTCCCTCTTTCTCACCTGGTGCTAGAAATGATCCACAGGAAGAAGAGCATCTATGAATGTCTAGCTATTCCAAAAATAGATTTTCAGAGCACTGTAGGCAGAATGGGGAGAAAGAAATAGCCTTTACCCCCAGTTAAGTCTCTAAGTGACGAGAGACCCTTGTGGCCTGGCAAAAGCGCTCTGGGTCATAAGCAAAGTTGCTTCTTTGAGAACAAAATATTCCAGTTATGGTGCTTCAGGTGGGGTGTTTTGAAAGCCTGATTCTGACTGGCCTTGAGAGGTTTTCTTTTGTTCTGTTGAGATGTTTGTCCCAGCTGAATATCATTTCCTTGGATGGGAAGTGGCTGGGTTGAGGATTTCACTCGTTTCTGAATCTGTCTGTCTCCTGCTTACCCAGATTTAGATATTCTTTCACTACTTCACGTCCTTCCCACCTTCCTCTGGGCTCCATCAGATTGTTTACCCAGCACTGCCAGAACAACAAACTTAGTTTATTGTTTGTTAGTTCCCACCAGACTGTTTACCCTTCACTTTCCGGGTCTCTCCTACATCACAGGTTGTCCCATGCCCTGATCCATCCAGAACATTTAATTGAGTCCCACCTCCTTTATAAACTTCTCAAATCTCAGTGAGCTCACCCTGCCCTGATCTCCCCTTCACGTAACACTCATAATTTTTATACTTTGCATAATTTATGTACTTACAGTGTCTCCTAAACCAGACTTGGGCCCATAAAAGACAGGGAGCATATTACCACACACAGCCCTTCACCCAGGAAAAACATATGAAATGTCATTTTTTTTATATACATTTTTATTGTTACGTCTTTTACATTTTGTATTCCCCTTGGGTAACCCACCACCAATTCACCCATGATCCATTGTGTTCCCTTGTGTTCTTTTCTACTCCATTTTGTGCCCTTTCATCCTCCCCCCCCAAGTGTCTCTCTCCTATTTGGTTTCCCTATAGTCCTGTTATAAGTGAAACCATTCGATATTTTTCTCTTTATTTCACTGAGTATGATCCCCTCTAATTCCATCCATGTCGCTGCAAATTGCATGTGTTTAATCTTCTTTGAATGCTGAATAGTATTCCATTGTGTATATGTACCACATGTTAGCTGTGAAATGTCATTTAAACAGGGGCTTCTCCCCGCTCTGAGGAGCTTGTACCCTGCTGCACTTACTGGGGAGGCGCCAACATGGCGGCCACACACCCAGTGCGAGGAAAGCCCGGTGTTTCTCCTCAGACTCGAGCTCTCAGGAGATCCACGAGAACCACAGCAGGTGCAGCCCCTCCGCGTGGGATCCTCTGCAGCCTTTATCTTTCACCTCACCCCGCGCCCCCTTGCAGACGTGATCTCCACTCGCATCACCTGGTCTGCAGGCCTCCACCCTCCCGTCCTGGCTTCCAAAGATGGCTCTCCGGGCGCTAGGAAAGTGAGGTGAAAAGAGGCGGTGAGTGTCCCCCAAGCCCGTGAAGGAAGTTCTGCGAAGAGAGTAAGCGTCCGCCAACGCTGGCCCTTAGTCCGCGAAGGCCCAGAAGGTCTGCCCCACACGGGAAAGAAAAGCCCGATGTAGCCTCCCGGCTGTCTCCTCTCCCCGACCCGGACTCCGTGAGCTTGTGGTCAATGAGGCAAATCTACGGTATGTCTGTGTTGGGGGGGGGTCCCACGGAGCTCGTTGCAAACTTGTAACAAACTCAGGGATAAAAGCCCAAGACCCTGAAAAAAGTTGGGGGGAAAAAGATGAATAGCTGAAAGTGGTAAAGCTCGTCTCCCCACCGCCCCCAAAGCTTGCTTCCACTACTGCTCAGTCCCAGAATTGTTTGCCAGGAGGCTCTGGATACTTAACGTCCTGAATGGTCATTTTCAGCCTTGCTTATTTTTGAGGTATGTGCGTGAAAAGGGGTTATGTGGTTTTATACCCTCTAAAAATGTGGGTGCCCTTGAGTTCTTGGGGTTTGAAATGTATTTTGGAGTTTGGTCTGCTGGCCTCTGAGGAGAACAAACTTCCTACAATGAGAACTGAAACAGAGGAACAGTCAGCTTTCGGCAACATGTGTGTGGCTGTGCTATTTCAGGAATTGTTCCAATGTGAGATGTTTGTAATAATAATCTTGGTGTGACCCAGCCAAGGAGACGAATATAACAAGGTTAAGAGAGTGGTGGGAGGAGAGGGCTCCAGTCGATACCATCTTGCATTTATTAGTAATCAAAAAGGTTTGCTCGTGACAGACTTGCTGAGAGCTTACTAAATCTGGGACTTGTGGTTTGCAAATCAATTTGATGAACAGCTGCTATCATCTTAGATAGGGCAGGAAAAAAAAATAAGTGTTATTATTTTATCGCATTTGATATTAGTCACAAAGACACTAAAAACAGTGTGACTTGGCAAATAGAAAATATACCGACTAGGTGGAAAGCCATTTTCTGTCCTCCCACTGGGTTTGCTAAGGGTGACTTCCCTGGGAACATCTTAGGTTCCCATGAAGAGCTTACTGGCATCTCACTGCAAAGGAAAGGCTCGGGGAAAGGAGCCCCCTTTTTGTCTGTGTGTGTATGTCTCTATGTATATATAATATATATATAATATATATATCCTTATGCACACACATATAGACATATATATACATATATACACATATATATGTATACTTAATTTTTTAGAAGATTTATTTATCCGTACAAATGCTGGGGTGCAGGCCAGAGTTGGGGGGGAGGATTCACCAGAGACAATGGGGAGCAGAACAGGCAGATTGACTGAAATATACTGCTGAGGGGAGCAGCAGGAAAGACAGGAGAGGTCTGCTGCGCCATGTGGGAATCTTTCCGGCTGGGGATAGCTTCAAAGGCTGAGACTTAACCCCTTGTGCCACCAGAGAGGCCCTACTTAATTTTTTTTAATGTATTTTCATTACTGTCTTAAACCACCAACTAGGACTCGGGTGAGTCATGAAAGAGTGGCCTGGACTTCATAATTAAGCTTTGAGTTACTGTTAAAATAGGCCAGTTGCTCCCTTAGACGTATGAGTGAATCAGGAAGATGTGGTATGTGTATACACACACACACACACACACACACACACACACAATGGAATACTACTCAGCTATAAAAGAGATGAACTCTTGGCATCTATGGCAACATGGATAAAGCTGGAGAGGATTATGCTAGCAAAATAAATCAGAAAAGAAAGGCAAATACTGTATGTGGAATGTAGAGAAACCAGGCAAAGGATTATATAAAACCAAACTAAGAACTAACTCTAGAAAGCCGTCTATAGAACTAAGGCTACCAGATGGGGAGGGAGCACAATGGACTATGGTGGTGGACTATGGATGTGTTGGTTGTGGTGTGGTGTGGTAACATGCCTGAGGAGGGGAGGGAAATACTATACTTTAAAAACACAAACTGTAAACCAAACTTACCTCCATAAAAAGTAAAATGGCCAGTCTGACCTAAAGTTTGCAAGTTAAAGAACTAACAAGGGGGGCCTCCCCGGTGGCACAGCGGTTAAGCGCTGCGCTGTGGAGCTGTCGGCAGCGGCGACGCGAGTTCGATGCCCGGCCGGGGAGAATCCCACATGGTGGGGCAGACCTCTCCTGCCTCACCCGCTGCTCCCCTCAGCAGTGCATTTCTGATCTGCCTGTTCTGCTGCCCGCTCTGTCTCTGGTGAACCCTCTCACCGCCCCACACCTCTGGCCTGTACCCCAGCTTGTATGTATAAATAAAAAATAAATCTTTAAAAAAAAAAAAGAACTAACAAGGGGAGGAAATGTAAATGATGGTTATGTTGTCAGCATAGTCCTTTTTGAGTCAGAACTTGATTCATAGGGCTTTCTCAAGTGCTTTTTGGGTTACCCTGACATCAGCTAACTTTTTTCAAGGATGCTACTTTTGTATCTCTATGTAACTCTTATGTTTTTCTTTGCAAAGACGTTGAACTGTTAGTGACCGAAGAATATGCATGTTGATAAACAAATTATTTTTGTCAAAAGATTCCTAAAGAACATGAAATATTGTCTGTATTGTATGTACATGTTAAATTTTTTCTCATTCACTGAAGACTGCTTTTGGAAATCAGAACAGATGTAGATTTCTGTAAGTCTCAATGTCTTAGAGGTTTATGTTGAATTTTGCAGTTACAGTGCTGGAGAAAATGAGATATATAGTGAATACCTTAGGTAAGAAACGAAGCACACCTATTTTGTAGATGTTGCATCAGAGGCTTTCAGTGTTTCTCTGTAATTTTGCATTGTGGATAGAGTTGTAAAATATTAATTCAAGAGCTTTTACTATATACAGCAAAGCAATTCAAACAGTAATGATAATAATGGGACTCAGATTGTAGACTTGAGAACAATGAGGCATAGTTCAATCAATAGGAGAAATAAGATTAGTGAATAATTGGCTTGGATAATCTCTAGTATAATTTTATATTGCATTTAGTACAATTTTATATTGCATTTAGTGGACGTAGTTTGCAATTGCAGATTAATGGTTCCACTTCTCAATTTTCTATTTATAATTATGGATTTAGCAAACAATGTGTAGCATTAGGCAGAGTACATGCCACATGATAAAGTCCCCCAATTTTCACCCATCCTTACTCCCAGCAAGGGTAAGCCCCCCATATATATTCCATGACCCCTGGCACTTTTCCTTCCTAATGTTTAATTATTGATACGTTTCAAGGTTGGAAGATTTAGCTAATAAAACTACAAAACTCCTGTTGAACTTTGCATTTCAGATAAAAAGTAAGTTTAGTATATCTCTGCAACTTTGGGGACATACTTACACTAAAAATTATTATACTAAAAAAATTAGGCAATGTTCATCTAAAATTAAAATGTGATGGGCATTCTGGATTTAATCTGCCAACACCAGCTGCTTTCTTGTTTTTCTCCTGTCTCTCACAGATAACATGCTTTAGAGACAGAGACAGACACCCTGTTTTGCTTATCATTGTATTGCTAGTATCTGCTGAGGACATAGCACTTTTAGGTACTTAACTTTAAATATCGCTTGACTGTCTTAAGGGCATGTGGTGAGGTCCAGTTCCAGTGCAGTAGAGAGGACTTAAAAGCAGCAGCAGTTCTTGCCCCTGGCATCCGCACGGGGGATCACCTTGATACAGGAAATAGATCTATAGGGAGGAATTCCTTCAAATGAGAGCCTCCAAGTGTCTGATTGTTCCTTGTACAATTAAGTTTTAGTTTTTAATTTTTTGTTAGGACTTTTTCATAGGTGGTTACTGCACAGCATTTAGATTTGTATTAAGTGCTATGGCAGAATCTGAAACTAAAGACGCTTGGACAGGACAGACAGCAGTTATTTCCAGGCCATATATGGAAAAGGTGGTACAAATTCTGAAGTCTTTATCATCACATCTCACTTATTGAACTCCCACAAACGTTCTGCTCTGTATCAGAAAAAGCAAAACAAGCTATCTTGTGAAGTTTCTTTAGCTCATGAAGAACCAGTTTATTAAATGTACTCTTTGTAAGATTTCGTTTATAAATTGCCAAGCGGGACTCACAGAGGTGAGTCATGGACATTTAGCAAACAGATGGTGAAAGAGGAAAAATGCCTTGAAACAGCAAAGAGAAATGTGTGTCATATGGGCTAGGAACACTAATCTGGGTCAGTCGCAACAGCCCACAGCGAAGCTGTTCATTGTGACTTGAACAGCATCCCACACCAGTAAACAGAATGGGTTAGGATGCACAGGAAGTGGCCATCTGAGTCCCAGTTCTACCGTTTCTATTAACCCCTTGCCCAAGCTGTGCCTCAGTTCCCTGGTTCCAGAAGGAAAACATCCCCCTCGTTCTGAGAACACTGCTAGATAGTTCACAGTCATGTATAAGGCTCTTGACACCGGGAAGTCCAGTGGCTCCTCTGTGCCCACCTCACCCACCTGGCTCTCTAATGCCTTGTGTGGACAGGTGAATTCTCTTCTTTCATCCCTACTGCCTCGCTTCCAGCCCCCACTTGAGTAGTTGAACAATTCCTGTTTCTCTCCAGAAAAGGTGGGAGCAGTGTGAAACTGAGAGCCAGATCTCCCACCCCAGGGACTAGCCCACAAACTTGGTGATTATAGGTATGATAGGTTATTGTGGATTTTCAGTGATGCAACAAGTGTTTTAACTATCAAGAAAAGAATCTCACGATGGCTTTTGAATGAGATTTAAGTGTTTTTGAGAAGGCAACATACATACACATATTTGGAACAACCCAAGAATGGAAAGCAAAATTTAAATAAAGGAGCAAATAGGCAGTGTTCAGTTATAAATCCTAGGTGAATATTGTAAAATAAAAATGCTGTAAACCACTGATAAATCAACAAAGATTGCATTAATAAAATAAATCCTAGGAGAGATGTAAATCACTCAAGACCAGTTGATTCCAGAATGCCGATTGAGGGATGTGTTATAAGCTTAACAATGAAAAATAAATAATCCTTGAATAGATGAGAAGGAAGGTATTTTCAAATGACAACATAAAAATTCGAAGGTAAATACAAAAGGATTTTGTTGTGAAAACTTCATTTTGCAGCTGGAGGCCATCACCTTGAAGTGAAGCCAGAGAGGACTTTTGAGTATCTTCTCCCCAGTCTTTCTAAATGCCCCTTCCAGTTAAACCTCTTTTAAATTCTGTGAACTTTTTGCTCATTTTCTACTAGATGGTTATTTTTTTTAAAGATTTTAAGATTTATTTAGTGATGCATACAAGAACTAGGGTGTAGGCCAGAGGTGCAGGTGAAAAGATTCATCAGAGACAGTGGGGAGCAGAACAGGCATATTGACTGACACACTGCTGAGGGAGCAGCAGGCCAGGCAGGAGAGGTCTGCTGCGCCATGTGAGAAGCTCCCAGGCCTGGATCAACTCCTGCTGCAGTGGCTGCTGATAGCTTCATGGTGCTGAGACTTAACCCCTTGTGCCACGAGGGAGGCACCTAGATGCTTTTATTTCTTATTAAAAATTTCTTTTTTTAAAAAAAGATTTATTTATTTATGCATACAAGCTGGGGTATAGGCCAGAGGCATGAGGTGGCGAGAGTGTTCACCAGAGACAGAGTGGGGAGCAGAACAGGCAGATCGACGGAAATACACTGCTGAGGGGAGCAGCGGGCAAGGCAGGAGAGGGCTGCTGCTGCTGATAGCTCCACAGCGCAGCACTTAACCGCTGGGCCACCAGGGAGGCCCAATTTCTTTTTTTTAATTTAATTTACATCCTTTACATTATTGTGTATCCCCCATAGGTTTCCCACCAGCAGTTTACCCTGGTCCTGAACCAACACCATAGTCCCTTGTGCTCTTTTTCTCTTCGATTTTGGTCTCTTCCCACTCCCCTGTGGAATGTCTCTTATTTGTGGTTGCCTGCTAGTTTTTGCTTTTGTTCATGTTTTGTGTGCTATTTTCTCCCTCTGATTTCTTGTTTGGCTCTATTATAGCACTCCTATAAGTGATACCATTCCATATTTTTTTTCTTCTGGTTTATTTCACTGAGCATGATCTCTTCTAGCTCCATCCATGTTGCTGAGAATTGCATTAGTTTATCATTTGTGATTGCTGAATAGTACTCCATTGTATACATCTACCACATCTTCTTGATCCAGTCATCAATTTTGGGGCATTTTGGTTGTTTCCATGTTTTAGCTATCGTAGACAGTGCTGCGACAAACATAGGTGTGCACGTGACCTTTTGGATTAATGTTTTTGTGTCCTTTGGGTATATTCCTTGGAGTGGAATTGCAGGGTCGTATGGAAGCTCCATTTTCAGTTGTTTGAGAAACTGCCATACAGCTTCCATGGAGGTTGGACCAGTTTGCAGTCCCTCCAAGAGTGTAGGAGCGTTCCTTTTTCTCCACATCCTTGCCAACATTTGTTGTTTTCTGGTTTTTTTTAATGTGTGCCATTCTTGTTGGTGTAAGGTGGTATCTCATTGTGCTTTTTATTTGCATTACCCTGATTATGAGGGATGTTGAGCATTTTTTTATATGCCTGTTTGCCATTTGCATTTCTTCTTTGGAGAAGTGTCTTTTAAGTTCTTCTGCCCATTTTTTTGACTAGATTTTTTTTGGCTTTGTTTTTGTTGAGTCATGTGAGTTGTTTGTAGATTTTTGTAATCAGACCTTTGTCTATTGCATGGAGTGCAAATATTTTCTCCCAGTCAGTGGGCTGTCTATTTGTTTTGGTGAATGTCTCTTTTGCTGTACAGAAGCTTTTTAGTTTGATGTAATCCCAGCTGTTTATCTTTTCCTTCACTATCTTTGCTTTGGGGGATGTGTCTTTAAAAATGTTACTAAGATATATGTCAGGTCGTGTTTTGCCTATGTTTTCTTCTATATATTTTATGGTTTCAGATCTTATGTCCAAGGCTCTTACCCATTTTGAATTGGTTTTCGTGCATGGCGTGAGGTAGTAGTCTAGTTTCATTTTTCTGCTGGTAGTTGTCCAGTTTTCCCAGCACCATTAGTTGAACAAACTGTCCTTGTTCCATTGCATGTTCCTTGCACCTTTATCAAAGATTCACTCTCCATGTATATGTGGGCTGATTTCTGAGTTTTCTATTCGATTCCATTGGTCTGTGTGTCTATTTTTGTTCCAGCACCATGCAGTTTATTTTTTATTAAAAAAATTTTTTTGAAGTGACATTGGCTTACAATACTGTATATGATTTAGGGGAATAGGCTCACACCTCCCAGATGTCTGTCACCGCACCACACCCATCAACAAAGCACCCACAGCCTTTAGCCCCTCCCCCATGGTCCTTTCTTACCCTCCCTCCTGCTCTCCTAGCCTCAGTTCTGTACTCTTCTTTTTAGGGTTTGTTTTGGTTTAGTTTTTGAAGTTCCTTTGTTTGGTTTCTCTATATTCCACATATGAGTGAAATCTATTAGATGATTTTAAAAAGAGATCTGGTGGAAATTTTTAAGATTTTATTTTATTTTAAAAAAATATTTATGCATACAAGCTGGGGTACAGGCCAGAGGCGTGGGGCGGCAAGAGGGTTCACCAGAGACAGAGTGGGGAGCAGAACAGGCAAATCAATGGAAACACACTGCTGAGGGGAGCAGGGGGTAAGGCAGGAGAGGTCTGCCACGCTATGTGGGAATCTCCTCCACCAGGCGTTGAACTCGCATCGCTGCCGACAGCTCCACAGTATAGCGCTTAACTGCTGCACCACCAGGGAGGCCCAATTTTTAAGATTTTAAAAATTATAATTTTCAAACCCTTTGTAATTAATTTAATCACTTGTAACTATTCAAACTCTGCCTAAATTCAAATTTTACCTAGTCAGGCAGTTCTGGGTCTATTTCCAAATTCCATTAATTACTCTCGTAAGAAGTGCTTTTTGAAATTTTAATTGAAGGAACATTGTGGCATGTAAGCTTCAGGTATGCATCATTGACAATGAACACGTATTACATTAAGTTTCTCTCTAAAACAGACATCTATCCTTCACCATCCAGTTGCCCCCCCCTTTTTTTTCCTGATTTACCCACCATAAGTTTTTGTTTGATACCTCCATGTACCACATATGAGTGAAAGTATACAATGTTTGTCTTTGTCTGGTTTATTTCATGAAGCATAATACCCTTTCAGTTCATCCATGTTGTAAATGCAGGATTTCACCCTTTTTTAAAAAAAAAATAATATTCCATGTTGTATGTATGCCATGTTTTATTTATCTACTTACCAGTTCATGGATATTTAGGATGTTTCCAGTCTTTGGCTGTTGCACATTATTCTTCAATAAACATGGTGGTGCAGACACCTCTCTGAAATAGGAGGGGTAACTGGATTGTATGTGATGTCTATTTTTGGCGAACTCTCTATACTGTTTTTCATAGTGGCTGCACCCATTTACAAAGTGTCCAAAGGTTCCTTTATAGCCACATCCTCTCCCAACACTGGTTTATTGTATTTTGTATGTTAGTCATTTTCGTGGATGTGAGGTGATAACTCAGAGTAGTTTTGATTTGCATTTCCCTGCTAATAAGAGATGATAGACAAATACCAGATGGTTTCACTTATAAGTGGAATGCAGAGAAACGAAACAAATGGTCAGATAAAGCCAAACCAATGACAAACCCTAGAAATCTGATTGACAAATTGAGGCTATAGGGGGAGATGGGGAAAACACAATGGGGGACGGAGAGGGAGTCCATTGGACCATGGTGGAGAACTGTGGGTGCCTTGGTAGTAAGGGTGTGACATATATCTGAAGAGATGTGGTCCTGTTTCTCTGAATCACATTGGGTGTTGTTAACCGAGGTGACCCCAATTAAAAAAAAGAGATGATGAATATTTCATTATCTCTATTTATAATCTGTATATTTTCTTTTGATCCTCTGGCCATTTTTCGATCAAGTTGCTTGCTTTTTATTTCTTGCGTTTTATGTGTTCTGTGTATATTTTGGCTCTTAGCCCTTTATTGGACATAGGATATGCATGTATCTTCTCCCCTTCTGTAGAATGTGGTTTTGTGTTGATGATATTCAGAAACTTTATTATAATTTGTTGTACTTTAGTTTGATCTGTTTATTTTGGCTTTAGTGTCTTTGTTGGAGTCCCTCCATCACTAAGGCTGATGTCAAGGAGCATATCACATGATTTCTTATATGTATTTCGTGAGTTCAGGTCTTGTCCAGATCTTTAATCTGTTTGACATAAATTTTGTGCATGATATTAGATATGGCTTAGTGTCATTCCTTTGTGTATGGATGTTCAGTTTTTCTAACACTTTATTATAAGCACTTGGCTCCTTTGTTGTAAATTAGTTGTCCATATAAATGTGATTTTATTTCTGGATTTTCAATTCTGTTCCACTGATCAATGTGCCCGTTTCTATATCAATACCAAATTGTTTTAATTATTATTGCTTTGTAGTATACTTTGAAGTCAGAGAGCATGATACCTCTATTTTTCCTTTTTCTCTCTTCGGGAGTTTTTTTGCTATTCAGGGTCTTTTATAGTGCCAAGTAAATTTGATGATTTTTTGGTTTTATTTCTGTGAAGAATGTCATTGGGATTGTAATAAGGCTTATGTTGAGTTTGTTTATTATTTTAGGTAATAGCCATTTTAACAATGTTAATTCTCCCAATCCATGACCACAGGATACCTTGACATATCTTTGTGTCTTCTGTTTCTTTTAACAATGTCTAATAGTTATCAATACACAGGTCTTCCACCTCTTTGGAATTTATTTCGGCATATTTAATTTTTTTGATGTGATTATAGATGAGATTTTCCAGATTTCCTTTTCTGCTAGTTCATTAGTTGTATATAAAATGGGACAGATGTATGTATTAATTTTGTAGCCTTCCACTCTACTGTTTTTATTATTTCTGATAGTTTGGTATTTTATATGTATATTAACATGTTATCTGCCAATGGTGATAATTTATTTCTTTTATAATTGGATACCTTTTATATCCTTACAATTTGAATGCCTTTTGTATCCTTTTCTTATCTAATTATTCTCTGTAGGGCTTCCAACGCTATGTTAAATATTAGTGGTAAGTGTGGACATCCTTGTCTTGTTCCTGATCTTAGAGGAAAGACTTCCAGTTTTTCACTATTGAGTATGTGGTTGGCTTGTTGAAGATAACATTTATGATATTGGAATCCATTCCGTCTATATCCATTTTGTTAAGGGATTTTTCATTAAAGGAATTTAATCTTGTCAAATCCCTTCTATGTGTCTATTGAGATGTTCAGATTTTTTCCTTCCTTTTGTTGATGGGTTGTGTCATGTTTACTGATTTGTACATACTGAACTATCTTTCCATCCCTGGAGTAAGTCCCATTTGATTGAGTCTTTTAATGTCCTGTTGAATTCAGTTTGCTACTATTTTGTTGAGGATTTTTGCACTTGTTTATCAGATACTGGCATGTTATTTTATTTGTGGTGTCCTTGTCTGGTCTCAGAATTGATGATACTGGTTTTGTAGATGTATTGGAAGTTTTCCCTCCTTTTTAATTTTATGGACGAGTATGAAAGGAAAAGTATTATTAAGTCTTCAAAAGTTTGGTAGATACACTAGTGAAGCCACCTGGTGCTGGGCTTTTATTTGGGGGGCTGTTTGTTTGTATTCAGCCCTGGAATGCTGTTTCTAAGAATTTGTCCATTTCTTCTAGGTTGTCCAATTTGTTGTCATGTAATTGTTTATAATTCTCATAATCCTTTGTATTTCTCTAGTTTCTATTGTAACTTCTCCCCTTTCATTCCTGACTTTAAAGTATTTTCTCTTCTTTGTGAATGTGGGTAAAGGTGTGTCTATTTTGTTAATCTCTGGCTGTCTTTCAATCTCTATTTTTTTTTAGCTAATTTTTATCATTTCTTTCAACTGACTTTTGGTTTTGTTTTTTCTCATTTTTCTATTCCTTTAAATAGGAATTTGTATTTTTTTATTTGTGGTTCTTCCTGTTTCCTGAGATATATCTATAGTGCCTAAACTCATCTCAGGTGTTTGACTAAGTTATGTCTCATTTTCAGGCATATCCAGGTATTAATTTTTAATTTTAAATTTCATTTCCTCATTGACTCTATAGTTGTTCAATATCTTGTTGCTTATTGTCCACAAATTTTTGGCTTTTCCCTTTTATTTTTGGTTGATTTCTAGTTTCATACCATTATAATATAAAAGATAATTCATACGATTTTAATAGTAAATTTTATGACTTCATTGAGACTTGTTTTGTGTCCCAATATACTGTCCATTTTGTCTAATTTGTTATTAAGATCATTGTTTCCTTGGTGATTTTCTGTCTCTTTTGATGTAAGTAGGGTGTTAACATACCCTACTACCGTGTTGCTGTCAATGTCTCCCTTTAAGTCTGCTAATACTTGCTCTGTATATTCTGCACTGTTATAGTGGGTGTATACCTCTTGATATTTGTGTTCTTATGTAGATCCCTTCATCATTATATAATGTCCCTCTTTATCTCTTAGTATCTATCACACTGTTTTGTCTGATACAAATATAACAGTTCCTTTTTAAAATTTCCACTGGTTTAGAGAACCAATTTCCATTCAGTATCTTTAATAAGTGCTTTTCTTTAAAAAAAAAAAACATAAATCCGGCCATTTAATAAAATATGCAAGACTCAAACTATCTTAGAGATTTCACCATTAGCAAGTTACTTTACCTCCTCAAGCTTTGATTTCATTATCTGTAAAGATAATTCTGCATATTTGATAGGCTTTGTATGAAGTTTAGTCATATTATATGTGAAATGTTTAATATAGGGCATATTTAGTAAGTTCTCAATAGGTGGGTATTCATTGGGAATATTAGCATCATCACCATCATCATACGGGAATATGCTATCATAAATGAACAATTATGTGGTTTGGAGTCCAGCCTCTGACGTAGAGTCCTCTGGCTTCATATCTAGGTTCTGGCACTTACTTGAGATGATTTTGGGTGTGACCCTTATTCTCTCTTTGCCTGAAAATGGAGAAAGCTGTAATAGTAACACTTTGGGGTTGAAATGAGTTGACACCTGTAAAGAACCTGGTGCCATGTCTGGCATATGGTCAGAACTTTACATATATATTATATATTAGCCGTTACTGTTTTCTAGAAACTAGAGTGCCAAAGTGAAACCCATGAAAGATTGCTGAAAGAATTGTTTAAAGATTTTTTTAAAAATTGTATTTATATATATTTTACCCATCAACAATATATATATTTATATATATTTTATATATATTTGTATTTATATATATTTTAAATTGTATTTTATATAATATATATATTTCAATTATATATTTCAATATATATATTTCAATTCTGAAATATATATATATATTATATATATATTTTAAATTGTATTTTATATATAGTTTATATATATATTTTTATATATGTTTATATTGTATTATATATATTTATATATATATTTATGAATATTTATATATATTCATTATGTTAATTTTTGTACAATGCTTGATTTCTCCTCTCGGATATGGTCCCCATACAATCCTCACCACCAATTCACCTGTGCGCCATCACCGCAGTCCCTTGTGCTCTTCCCTCCCCTCTTTTGAGCCCTTCCTCTCCTCCCCTTCCCCTGCAGAATGTCTGAATTATAGTTGTCTCTTAATTTAAAAAAATTTTTTTTGATCCCTTGTTTGATTCCCCTATATTCCTCCTATAAGTATTTGCATTATCCCAACAGTAATTTAGTAATAGGTTATCTATTCTTAAATTAGCTTTGGAGGAATCAAGACACAGTGTCTAAAAACAACTATTCTCCAAATTAAATTATTGTTGAGACAATGCAGACTTTAAAAAGCATGTTTTCGCCTGTCCTTTAGGTACTTTGTCTGTATTACAGAAGGACAGTCAAGAATGGCTTCTTTGAGGAAGGCAACTGAGAAGCGGCATAACCCAGTGGAAAGCATCTGTAGGAAAATCAGAGCCATCCGAAAGGGTGAAGGGATTTCAAATTCAATCCGACAGATAGTCAGATACCAACCTAGCAGTTTTGATAGTGCACAGAATAATACCCAGAAAGATTTTGAGGAGTTGCTGAAGAAAATGACTGCTGCTCACATTTCTGTGCCCACCACTCACTTGTCAAGTTCTGAGAACGATGTTGCCTTCATTGCCTCTCCAAGAAACCCATCCAGCTATTCTCTCAGCTCTCCAGAGAATGCAACTTACTCTGTGACTCTCACAAGTTCTGAAAACAACCCAAGGTCGATATCACAGGACTCCCAGAATTATACGTCTTTGATGTCACAGATCAAAAAAGGTGAGACTTCTGCAAGTAGGGTCTGAATATAACTATTATAGTGAAAATAATTTTAGTACTCTAACCCTTGACTTTGCCTCCACTTCTCATGAAAGCCCTGAACACTTTCCTTGTCTGGTTTCAGTGATTAAAAAAAAAAAAATGACCTGTGAGTTAAGATGGAAAGTTTTTATCTTTTAATGTTGGTTTTTCCAATGAAACAATAGACTTATCTAATCAGAATACCTGAACTAAAAAAACTCAAGTCCACATTATGCTAGACTAATGGAAGCATCTGCCTTTCCCTTTTGTTAAGTATGTTTCTTCTTCCTTAAAAGAAAAATGTTATATATGAAGTACAAGTATTATGTATGCTTTTGATTGAAAACTTGATAGAAATTCTAGATGGTATTTACAATCATAATCATATACATTTCTCTACTGACCCAAAAATAGATTTTCTCCAGGATGATTGAGAAAATTATGATGGCAATTCCAAATTCATAGGATTCTTAAGCGCCTGGCTAAAACTTACCAGTTTAGCAATTTTGGTGTGTGAGACTAAAACATGTAGGAGAATGTAGACTCCACTGCAGAATCTATAAGGGAAGACAGGGGAGAACTGCAATTTTGGGAACTCCATTTAGTGGGCTGCTTATAGAGTCCCATATGTGATAGGCACTGAAAATCACAGTAATGTAAAATGGTTATTTTCTGGTTTTAGTTTTCCTCTCCCTCTATTTTTCTTAAAAATGTTTCAAGTAATACTAGCTATTTCTCACATAGCGCTTTTTATTTTTACAAGGTCAAAAAGCTCATTTCCTTCATCTCTCCTTTTTCTCTACATTTATAGAACTTCTAAATTAAAAGGAAAAATAAATAATGGGCAGCCCTTCAGGTTACTTCTTTGGTTGATGTATTCAAGTGCAGAAAAGTTATTGTGGGCAGCTGTTTATTAAATACGCTATTAAAATTAAAGCGATAATTAGCAATCATCATGACACTGTAAAGGATTGGCATTTGCAAACTTTTCTGGTAAAATGGAAACTAGAAGCTAATGATAACAAAAAAGGTATAACCTACAGCTTCTGCAGGGTCTGTGAAGGTTACCCACAAGCGTTATTTGTGCAGCTCCCACACAATGTGCAGGTGAGTTGGAAATGACCTACTGAGATATCTGGTAATGCTCACCAAGTCATCTGTGCTTTCTAATGCAAGAGAAAGGGTAGTGGTTTATGTATGTTCCGTGTTGCTGTGTGCACACATGTGGTGCATGCTAAATTGAGAATAAGGAGATCTGTTTAGATGTTAATGATTATTAATATATTTTCAGTGATAACAATTTCTCATCTGCACAACATACTCATTTTTTTCTTGAATAGTTTCATTACTCAAATTAAAAATATCCCAGAAAAGTTTGTTTATATAATTAGTTGTCTGGCTTATCCCTATGTTCCCTCTCTGTCCTCTTTTTGTATTTTGTTATTTGTTAACAAAACAGGTTCTTTGACCTCATAGAATTTCCCACAACCTCAATTTTGCGATTGTGTACCTGTAAGAACGCTTACCTGTCTCTCTGTCTTCTGTGTTTAAAGATTTCATCAGATAGATAGAAGTTTGGCTTAATTTTTTTTGGCAAGAATGCTATATAGAGGGTGTGTGTGTTTTTATTAAAAGACAAAATGATTGAAGATAAAGACCTAGATTTATTTCATTAGGAGTTGTACAGAGCGATGTTCTGTCATTCCTTCCTAATTCATCTGCTGACATAGTTATGATTCTGAATTGGATCCTGGATCAGGAAATGTTAAAATCAAACAAAGGGAAACTAGCCTTGATAATTCCCTGAGTAGATAAAACCAGTTTAGTCATAGAAACAAGGCTTTATTTAACTTATGTAGTGAGACTAATCTGACCTGGGTCATTTTGTGCTTATACCTCTGGAAATCATAAGCAAAACTTAGAAATGTTTCCCAAGGCTGAGATAATTGACCAAATAGCCTAACATTTATGAAAAATCTAATATTATAACCCATCAGTCTTGAGAACACAGTCACTGCCTTCTCTGTCTATAAACTATTTTAATCTTCTTAAATCTGGAAGAGGTGCTCATCACATTCCTTGTCTTTTATGACCTTGACATTGTTAAAGAGCCATGGGCCAGTTACTTTGTAAACTGGCTCATGGTTTCTCTTGATTAGATTCAGGTTATTCATTTTTGCAGCATGCTGTGGAGGTGATATTATGTCCTTCTTAGTGCAATGTATCAGGATTTTGAACTTTGATTAATTTGTCTCTGACTCCTCTATATTTGGAGGTTACTATGGTATCTGCCAAGTTTCTTTATTGAGAAGTGACTATTTTTTTCTTAGTAGTAATTAATTTATGGAAATAAGCCTATTCATCAAAATTTCACTCACTACTTTTAACATCCATCGATATTTCTTACCTAAATTATTACAGTGGTGAATGTGAAATAGGAATTTCACCATCTCCATAATTTTTTTAAAAGTATTTTTTTACCTTTTAGTCAACCATAGGGTTTTACCTTTTTCCTAATCAGTACTACCATAAATTTCTGGATTTTTCTGATATTCTTTTATTTATCATATATATGTAATTCGTATAATCTGTTATTATCATTATTTTTTTGATAGTCATTTGGCCAGGAGATAGTCTGCAACCAGATTCCTAAGTCTGTTCGGCATATTTTCATCTTTCTTTGAACTTTTCCTTATTTTTTGGTACCATCACTTGTCCCTGCTACTAATATTTTGACACACCTCCATCTTTTATTTGATTTTTTTTTAATAACTCCCTCTCCCCCTTGATCTTTTAAAGTTCTTTAGGCTTAGTCTTATACATTTCTTGTCCCAAGCTTTCAACCAGCTCTTTCTTCAGGGAACTTGGGAGATAATATAGAAAGACCACCATTTGGGAACACAGGATAGTTGTTTCTAGAACTTTTCTATGGTCAGATCTAGGAAGTACTTTAATTTTTGAAGATAAACGGCAATATGAGTTCATAGTCTTTCTTCTAGTGTAATTGAAGGACAATCAGGATTTACTGACTCCTGTGTTCTGTATTTCCTTTCTTACCAAGAGAAAATGTTGCTTCTCCATGATACCAGTACAAATCTGCTTTCCTTTATTCTGGGCACATACACAATACTCAAACAACTTGTATCATTTCTCTGTGGGTGAATCACCACAAACTTGACCTGCCTTAAAACAAGTAAGCAATACCTGACAACTTCTGGGGTTCAGGAGTGTAGGCACAGCTGAGCGGATCCTTTCCAAGAACTCAGTCTGTAGTCAAGGTGTTGGTGGGTGAGTCTTTTCATCTGTGGTTCAACTTGGGATGACCTGCTTCTGGTGGCAAAAGTTCCTTGTGGTTGTGGCACTGAGGGCTTCAGATCTTGCTGCTGCCAATTAGATGCCTCCCTCAGTTTCTTGCCAGTTAGACCTCTCAATGTCAGCAGCTCAGAAGTTGACAATAGACCCCTTCAGAGTCAGCCATGAGTAAGGGACTCCAGCAAGACAGGTGCTATCTTAAGTAACTTAAACACACAAGTACATACATGTAGACCCCATCACCCTTGCCATGAGCTGCTGGTTAGATGCAAGTCACAGATCATGCCCACACTTGAAGGAAGAGACCAGGGTATAAACACCAGGAGGCAGGGGTCGTCAGTCTGTCCACCCCACTACCATAATATTGTTGCCGAAAATGACTGGTTGAAGAATTATTTTGCGTCACCCTTCCTTCTTAACTTATATACAACATGTTTTCTGAGTGTGCCTGAGAATTGTCTTATAATTTGTTTTTTTGTCACTTAAGA
The DNA here is from genome assembly GCA_004024925.1 of Scalopus aquaticus. Lineage (NCBI taxonomy): Eukaryota > Metazoa > Chordata > Mammalia > Eulipotyphla > Talpidae > Scalopus > Scalopus aquaticus. Next base: position 95,787 of record PVIJ01005296.1, read on the forward strand.
ATTTTCAGAACTTGTCTGTGTTGTCACCCATCCTAGAAATGATGAGACTAATATAATCACAGGAGCATTTATTTGAGAATAGCAATCACAACCAAGGTTCAGTCCCAAGGTATGTACATCAGGGTCAGGGCAGGGGAAGTGGTCCTCACTTAGTCATTTGCTGTAAAGCTTTTTCAGTTTATTTAAGTGCATTTGTCTTTGCATAATTGGCTGACAAGGGTCTTCAGAAAGCTTTAGGTTTGGCCTATTGAAACAATCAGCAGATGGTGTCCTGCTTGTTGTTGTCACTGTATTGCTGAGTCAGGCTAGCTGTTGTTCCACTATACGTCTCCTTATATCAGGTTGGGACAAGATGGAGTCTGTTTGACTCAAAACAGTGTTGGTTTCACAGTCTCAACAAATTTTCTTTGTATACTGTTCTCTCTTGGGATATAATAATTAACCAATCTATCTTCATTGGTTAATTGGATACTTTTTCTCTATCATAAACAGTTTTACCACAAAAACTTCCTCTATGAAATGCTGCTTTTAAGGAAAGAAAATGAAATGGCATTTTTGGATTACCTCCCCTAAGTAATTATTTACATGTATCATCTGTATTGCAGTCTGACAACCCCATACAATAGGTGTCAGATCCCCATCTCATAGATAAGGAAACTAAGGTTCAAAGAGATCAGCTAGTTTTCCAAAGCTACGCAGCTAACATTTCAGAGGGAGGACTTGACACTGATTCCTTCAGTCTCCAGCCCAGGCTGGTGGCCCTTCCCTCTGCCACATCAACTCAATGGGGCAGCAAGTTCTACACAGCATGTTGCCAGAACCCAAGGGACCAGAAGGAGTGACAGGGGTGGGAAGAGCACAAGAGACTGTGGTGATGGTTCATAGGTGATGTGGCGGTAGGACATTTACGGGGACTAGATCTAAGGGGAGAAATCAAATACTGTAAAAATATGAGCAACAATGTAAAAAAAATAACAAAAGTAAAAAAAGAGTTAAGCATCTCACTTTAAAAAAAAAAAGCCTTTCCCCATCTTTCCAAATTTTCCTTCCTTCTTCCTAAGGCTCAGTAGAAGCTACTCACTTAATGGATTACCTGAAGCAATCACTTAGTCAAGATTCTGAAGAGGGTGGCCTTGAGGAGCTGTGGAACGTGCTAGATGTGGACCTGCAGATGGATCTGGAAACCTTCCAGGACATGATGAAAGAATGGGTGGCTTCTTATAGGAAGAAATGGTAAGACAGGCCTACAGGTACCTCTTAAGGTTGTTTTAACAGTTGCCTGCAATGACTGTGAACCCCCATCTTTGTGTTGATGGAAATGCTGTCAGTGGTTCTCACAATTCGGCGTGCATCAGGATTGCTTGGGAATATTACAGTTGATGTTGGGATCCCGTCATTGAGGTTCAGGTGGTCTGGGCTGAAAACAGAGTTTCTAGGTGACACTGATGGTGGTAATGGAGGTGGCAGTGATGGGTACACTTTAAGTACTTTACTCTTTTGATATGTCATTAATTGTGGAGCCTGCCTGGTGGCCTAGGGTTTAAGTCTCAATGCTGTCACCTTGATGGCCTGAGTTTGATCCCTGCCAGGGAGCTAACCTGCATATGGCGCAGCAGACTTCCTGTCTCACCCGCTGCTCCCCTCAGCAGTGTATTTCAGTAAACCCACCTGTTCTGCTCCCCACTCTGTCTCTGGTAAATCCTCTCACCCACCAGCTGGCCTACACCCCAGTTCTTCTACCAAAAAAAAGGTCATTAGTTGTGATTAGGGATCACATGTATTAGGTTCTCACAAAGAATTGAACTGGCATGGGAGTCATGTAAATTACACTGGTCAACAAATTTTTTACAAAAGTCATTACTGAAATAATATTAGTCATTTTCTATCAATTTGTATGTGCTCAACACGAATATGACAATCAAATTATTATTTTGCCTCTAGGTTTTTTTTTTTTGTAATCTGCAATAAATGGAGGTTTACATCACAAAATGCATGCCACTAGTAATAGGCCTACAGTTAATATCTGTAAAAAATCTAGTCATAGACTACTTCTTAGATTTCTTCGCTTGTCTCTTGTACAGCTGTTCAGGAGCATCTCTGGGGAGTGTCCAGCAGTAGTCAGCCAGCATTATAATGGGCCATTTTCCCTAGTATCTTTGTTCCATTGATGCGATATCTTGATGAAAATGTTCGCCATGTTCATCACTAACCATACCACAGTTTTCAGGGAAGAAATCCAGATGGGAATGAAGGAAGTAGATCTTTAGAGATATATTGCAGCCAAGTTTCTGATACTGCATCAGCATGTCTTCTACTAGTTCCTTATCTACAAGAAAGTTTGTAGACACTAGCAAAAAGCATTCTATGATTGTTTTGTATCACCCTGCAGCAAGTTGTTGAAACAGTCATCTTTGAAGAGCTCTCGAATCTGAGGACCCACAAAAACTCCCTCTTTAATCTTTGCTTCGCTGAGTCGAGGAAATTTGTCATGCAGGTATCAGAAAGCTGGCAAGGTCTGGTCCATGGCTTTCATGAAATTCTTCATCAAACCTAGATTGATGTGAAGGGGTGGTAGCAGGATTTTGTGAGCCTCAACCAGAGCTGAGTGCTGGATATTCTTCTCTCCAACTGCTACATTTTGTCCACAAGTAGTGCAATTCACTTGCTCGGCTATCCCACTCACATAAGAAATACATGTATTTTGTAAATCCCTGCTGCAGTCCCATTAAAAGGGCAACTAGCTTCAAATCACCACAGACATGCCAGCTGTACTTGTTAAACTCAGTGGAATTCGGTAGCTACTTTAAGTTATTGTATGCCTCTTTCATGTGGACAACATGCGCTACTGGAATAGATGGAAGACGGTTTCCATTGTGCAAAAGCACAGCCTCAGTTTCGAAGAGTCTAGAAATAGTCTCCATTCTTGTGGGTCATGAGTGATTTCTAAGGCATTCATGAGGCCCTCAATATCAGAACAGAATACCAGAGTACTTTCCTTTCTGAAAGGCTCCAACTCCTGGTGGTGCTTTCAATATAAAGTAATTGTGACATCTTCTTCTAGAAGATTCCATTGTTGGAGTCCTGATCCTAGCAATTCTGCCTTGTTCTTGGAGAAGTCCAAATCATGAATCAGGTCCTGTGTTAGTCTGTGTGGCGTTGATGATGCACCACAGTGAAAATCTGGATCACTGCGTGCTGATAGAACAGGAGAAGAACAGGTCAGCTCACCCCTGTCCTCCTCAGATGAATCAAGAGACTATTCTGCTGGAGGTTCTGGAATAGGAAGTCCCTCACCATGTGGAACTAGTCTCAGTGCAGATGGAATGTTTGGGTAGACTATTCTCAACTTCTTTGGCTTCGCTATTCCGCCAGAAAGAGGAGGTTGCTTGGCTCTCTCCACACCATGGGGACTGCAAATGGCATTGATGGTCTTTTGCCATTGAACCACTGTGAAAGCTGTGTTGTACATGTAGCACAGCATATATGTGGAGCCCAATGCTTGTCTTGGTCATCAACCTTGCATCCGAAGTAAAGATGATAAGCCTTCTTCACTTGAAGTGATACTTTTCTTCTGGTTGGCAAATGTCACTTCCCCACAGTAGAGCAGAAATTGTCCATGCTATTAATGCATTTTCGAGGCATTACTGTTCTGTATTGTGCCTAAATGGATAAAATAATAACAGTTCTATGGAACGGTAGCTTAAACTGTCTCGTACAAAGTCTGAAATATTTTCAATGCTCAGCCTTTCTGACAGGGCTTTCTTTAGTGCACTGCTGATGTCAGCTTACTTCAGCAGCCGCCTGGCAGTAGTACTGCATTGCATCAGAAAATGATGCAGTCAACTCTGGATGATGTGTGCATGATGGTATTATGCAATGCGATGCAATATTACATCATTCTAGGCTGATTGAGGATGTTGTTGCAGTCCTACTGAATAAATTTACACGGTGAAATGAATATAAAATGAATTATATGAAATGAATGAATGAATATATAAATGAATATGAAATGAATTATTTGAAACGAGAGCTAATAAAACATTTTCAGGGTTATATTCATGTTCAGCACACCAAGATACTACAGATTAGGGCCTTTTTAAGGCAATAATGATCTCACTGTTGACCAGTGTTATTGATACTCAGACGTCTAATGCATTTAAACTCCCTTTTTCAGGTCAGTGATGATATTTAGGAAGTAAGTTTAATTTGGAAACCTAGAAAATAGGGAGGTTAGGGAAGTAGGAAAGAATAATGGAATTGAAAAAAAGTGAAGGAGAAGGGCACCTGAGATCTCACTTGCCACTGTGGATACTGGAGGAGAATTACCTTCCCTTTTAGGAAGACTAACTCCTGTGATAGATACTTGGTATTCACTTAAGGAAAACTTCAAACCCAGAGGGTAGCAAAAGTTGCTAAATTTCACTTAAAAATAGTGTTTAGATAATTGCAAAAAATATGTCTGAAACACTGTATACTATTGTGAACATACTGCAACTGTCTGGGACCCCCCACCCCATCTAGAGCAGGGAATAGAGCTAAACCATCTTTATAGACTTAGTCATGACACACTCCACCTTGTAGTCTATGCCGAAATATGCTACTTGACAGTAAATGATTCTTTGAACCCACATTAATGGCAAGAAGCCAGAGAACATTTTAACAACAGGCACATAGCTGTCGCATCTCCAAGTGTGTTCTTTAAAAATCATGATATCTATTTAACCCCAGCATTGCCTTCCTCTGCACAGAGATAGCATCGACGTACCTTTACGTCAAGATAACTTAGAAAATCAAAACTTCTAAGTTTATTGATTAAAAACCAGAAGCAGGCCGCCCCCCAAAATTAAAATTAATGGCTCACTCTTCCTACCTATAACCAATTCAGACTTGGGATTGTTGGAACAGTTCTCATGAACTCTGTCAGACTCTTTCCTGGGTTAGAAGCATCACCTTAATTATGTAATAAACACTTTGTTATGGAGACTCTGATTTTGGTGAATGTCCAGCATTGTCAGTGGTAGTGTAAGTTGACAATGCTTTTTTAACAAGAATCTAGGGATGTGTATTAAATGTTTCAAAATATACGAGTTTGAATTAGTAATGAAACTTCAAGAAAAATAATCATGCTATGATATAGTGTCATTTATGATAAGTGGTAAACATAAATCAAATTTTTAAAAATAGAGGGTTAAACAGATAAATTATCTTTCCATATACTCTAATGCTAGTCACTTAAAATTATAATCAGTAAGTATTTGACAATATCCATAGGTATTTCAAAGAATAGGCCTTTCATCCCTATATAGTGCCACATTTGCCAAGAAATAAATACATGTAAAAAAATATGGGAAGAATATATTCCAAAATAATTATCTCTGCAAAATGGTCTTTTTGTTCTGTCTTCTTAAAATTTTTCTAAGTTCTCAAAAATATTTAAACCTTGGGCCTCCCTGGTGGTGCAACAGGTTAAATCTCAGCCTATGAAGCTATCCGCAGCTGCTGCAGCATGAGTTCGATCCCCGGCCAGGGAGATTCCCACATGGTGCGGCAGACCACTCCTGCCTTGCGCGCTACTCCCCTCAGCAGTATACTTCCGTAGATCTGTCTGTTCTGCTCCCCACTCTGTCTCTGGTGAATCCTCTCACCAACCCAGGCCTCTGGCCTACACCCCAGTTCTTGTATGCATAAATAAATCTTTAAAAAAATATTTAAACCTGGTTTTGTAATCAAAATATAAATAATCCCTTTATAAAATGGAGTGAGGGCAAAGACCAAAGTCTTATTTTTATAACATTAAAGGAAAAGAAAATGCAGGAGAGGTATAATATAAATACAAAATACAAGAAGAGAAACTCAGGAATAGGGATGGGTGTGTCGTTAGTCATGAGAATGACTCTGCTTGGCGATTTTCTGATAACTCGCTCACCTGGAAGCACCGGGAGTACCTGTGTGAGGCTTTTGTGGCTGCTCCAGAGGGATAAACTAAGGATTTGGCGTTTATAAAGATATAAATAGCAAAACTTAAACCATGGAATAAAGATTCTTCAGGGGAAAAAAAGGGTTGACATTTTAATGTGTTTGTTTTAGAGATTAAAGCTTTGTGTTTGAAACAGAGGCCAGTATGGAGGGTTCCCTAAATTTCAGGTGCAGAATGCTTAAGATACTAAGACTGAGTTGGCTTTTTAGGAGAAAGGGAAAATGTCACACCATCAATCTATCTAAAGTAGCGGTAGGTGAGGCCTTTTTCTTCCAATCCTTTAGACTGTGGTCTTGCTCTCCACCCAAGAAGCCACTGGCCATCCCAATCTGTGTGGACTTCCTAATCCACCCAGGCCTCTGGTCTCTTGGCCACAACTGTGGGCATCACTTAGCTATTTCTGCACATGCATTGCTTTTTCATCGGAGGTTAAAAGCCCATGCAAAGTAGAAGTGATGCCTTAGCTTTCTACCACCCGAGGTCTCTGAGCCCAACGTTAGGATCCAGGTAGTTGTTGAATGAATAGACTGTTTTTTAAGTCAGAAAGAAAAACCTGAATTGTCAAGTACAGAGCCTCTGAAAAGTTGGTTTTGTTTTGCAAAGAATCCTACCTCCTGAGGATTGTCTTTGGGTTGCAGGGAAGGAGTGAGTGCTGGTCCAGGGAAAAGCATCGAGGATTCTGATTTTGAACAAGACAGCAGAGAATCGGGCAGAGCAGGTATGTATGTGCTTTGATATCGTTCTGCTACTTTATGTGGTTTGCAGACCTGATTTTTTTAAATAAAACTCTTGTATATATTTCAGTTACAATGACCCCAGATACAACATATTCTACACCAGGGTATTTTGAGGCTTTGGATGTCGATGTGTCAAAAGGAATCTTGTAAGTGTTCTTATTTCTAATGCTTTTGCAAGTATCTCAACTTTTATGATTGATTTTTCTTGTTTATGTCACAGATATGCGTATTTCACTTATGATAAAGTCATTGAATTTTTCTTGTTGGTAAAACTAACAATTTATTTGTAATCCTTAATTCTATATCAATTGCCTCAGGACAAATTTCACTAAAAATACAAATTATATAACATTAGTATTATGTAAATTAATATTTCCCCCCTATAAAACCATTCTTCATTGAGTTCATGTATTTTACATGAAAGACAAGTTTCACTTGAAGTAGTGGTAGGACATTGACCTTAAGCTTGTCAAGGGGTTGTTTTTTAAAAACTTCTTAATTCTTTCTTTTTGGAAATTGGGAATTCAGTGTTTTTGTTTTTTTTTTTTTATTTGAACTACAGTGGATGAGAACACAATAGAGTTTTCAGGTGTGCATTGTTGTAAAACAGCTTCTGTGGATAGTACATGTTGCTCACATCTAAAAGTCTAATTATTTCATCATACAGTGCACCCCTTTTATATTTAAGTATTTTTTGTGATCTCCAGGCAAATTCTCAGGGCCTCAGACAAGTCACAGGAAGTTCCTTGGGACCTGCAGGTTCAAAAAGAGAACCGGCTCTAAGGAAGCCACTTTCTCTCCCACATACATGTGTTTTTCACCTTTTGTTCCCAATTTTTATTGAAGTAACACTGAATTAGAACATTTTGTAGATTTCAGGTCTGCATCCTTGTAAGTCAACATCTGTATTAGGACATTATGTCCATCACTGCAACCCCAGTTCCATCCTTCACCAGTTGATAGCTTTCACCTGATTTACCCCCCTCCCCATTCCCTTCTAGTAACCACTAATTTGGCCTCAGTGTAAAAATTTATATTTGTTGACTTTTTTTTTATGTACTACATAGGAGTGAAATCATATGGTATTTCTCTTTCTGATTCTGATTTACTTCACTTAGCATAATGCCGTCTCAATCCGTCCACTTTGCTGCAAAGTAGACATGAAGGAGAAAAGCTCTTTTCTGAAAATTATGAGGTTTGGATGCTAACATGAGTATGTAAGCTTGTTTGGATTTACCCATATTCCTGATTTTGACTGGAAGGCAAATGTTGAAGGTAATTCTCTACATACACTACAGATGTTGAAGGTGATTCTCATTTATTCTTTTACAGAAAGGAGGCTGCAGAAAGGATACTGCATTTCAATAAGCAGAAATTGGAGAAGGAAATAATTAAGTTTAAATTAGCATTAGAAATCTTGGAAGAAGCTAACAGCCAGCTATCAGCAGATGGTACTAAACTGTGTCTTCAGATAAAAAGGTAAGCCGTAGTGAAGCACAGGCTTCTCCCACTATCTGAAAACAGAACGTTTCCTATTTGGTATGATTTGGTAGGTTAAATTTTATTCCCAAAAAATAACCTACCAAATCAATCTAATGGAAATACTCCACTCTTGGATAGCAAGAAAAACTTGTCCTGTGTGCTGGGAAGCTTGTTCAGTTCTTTGTCCTTTTTTAAAGCTCCATTTTTATTGAGATAATTCATACAGCATCAAATTCATCCTTTTAAAGTACACAATTTTTTTAGTACAGTGTAAGGTTGTGCAGTCATAACCATGATCTAATTCCAGAACATTTTCATCATTCCAGAAAGAAGCCTCATTAGCTGTCATTTCCTATCCTTCCCCCGACCCCCAACTCCTGGCAACCACTAATCTAACTTAGGTCTATGGATTTCCTTCTTCAGGACATTTCATAAACATGACACCACACCCTGTGTGACCTTTGTGTCTACCTTTATTCGTGTAGCACTGTTTTCAAGGCTCATCTGTGGTGTGACATATGTCACTACGTCATTCCTTTTTATGGCTGAATAATACTCTTTTACAGATAGATCACATTTGTGGATCCATTCTTCAGAAAATGGACATGTGGGTTGTTTCTATTTTGGGAGTCAGTGATAGTGTTGCTGTCGACATTTATGTACAGGACTTTGTGTGAATATATGGTTTCAATGTTCACTGCCCTGGTCACCCTACTGCCTAGGAGAATGTGTAGCACCGCATGGTTCTCTGTCCTTAAAGCTGCCTATGGCCTGAAGTCCTCATTGCCTTTACCTTGCTCAACCTTCACTGAGTAAATCAGATGGCCAGGCCTGGGCCACTCACCTCCTTATTCTCTTCTTCCAACTCTGTGTCTGCCTCTTAGTTTGAGTCAGCATCCCCCTCCCCTCGTTCACACCAGCAGCCTCCTGCTTGCCCTCCTTGCCTTTTCCCAGACTTGCTCCACACTAGTAGGAGCGCTCGTCCCAATGCCCTCTCACCACATCCCATGCCCGCACCTTTGGGCATGGACCATCACCTGGTTTGTGAAGCCATTCATGATGGCGCCTCCACGGCCTCAGGTCGACTTCCCGTTGCAGACTCTTACCAATATTTGAGCACGTGAGCTTGCGTCAGTGACTCTGGTCACTCTCTCTCACTGTCTCTTTCTGTCTCTCACTGTTTCTGTCCTCTCTGTATCTCTCCTCCCTCTCCCTCCCTCCCATTATCTGAGTTACTTGTCATTTACACAGTGTCACAGACCTTGGATTCAGTCTCACCTTGGTTCTTATCCCCACCGTGTTGTCATTATGATCATCTGTTCACCCTACTAGACTATAAACTGCAGGAGCACTACATGCCAACAAATGTCAACCAAGAATACTCTACCCTGCAAAGCTCTCATTCCGTTATGAAGAAAAAACATGGACCTTCTCTGACAAACAGAAACTACAGAAATTCATCACTACCAAACCCCCACTCCAAAGAATATTAGGAGAAGTCATGAAGACAAAACCAACAGACGAAAGACCAGGAAACACAGAATAAGGTAAGAAGTAGAACCATAAAAGAGTAAACAAACAAGTAAAAAATATGGACGACAGTATATCAATATTAACTCTAAATGTAAATG
>PVIJ01005297.1:0-105503 GCA_004024925.1 Scalopus aquaticus
GAACTCGCGTCGCCGCTGCCGACTGCTCCATAGCGCAGCGCTTAACCGCTGCGCCACCGGGGAGGCCCCAACACCCTCCTACTTTCTATCTATAAATTTGGCTAATCTAGATACCACTTGTAAGTGCGGTCATAGAGTATTTGTCCCAAGGTATCTGGCTTACTTCTCTCAACATCATTCACCCAGGTAAGAGAGCCTACTTTTATGGCTACAGATTTATGATATGAGAATTGGAGGTGGGTGACCCCAGTTCTGGGGAGCACTATCAGGAGCTTGGCATCCTCTTCTAGGATGATCGATGCCAAACTGAAACAGGTTCAATGAAACCTAAGCAATTTTATTCGGAGTGGAAGGAATAAACGAACCTTTGACACCAGGGCCTGAGATACATTTTACTTACTTTACTTACTACATGTTACTCACTTTGCCATTGAATTGCCTTTGACTAGGAGTAATCCCAATCCTACCTTTTCCCCCAAAGAAAATGATGACTGAGGACTGAGGATGGGCACTGAAGACCGAAGGGGCAACAGGATTGGCACAGTGAAGATTATGGAGACATTTAGGAGTTCAGCTTATGCAGAAAGTAAGATCCTTTGGAGGGAAAGTGATAGTAGTGTGGAAAACAGGGAATTCCTGTGGTCTGATTCTAACTACACTTCAGGACAGAAAAGTTCAGATTTGGAAACGTTGTAGAACAGTACCTTGCTTTCCATAACATAACTGAGGTAGCATTACCGATGACTAATATCTTTACTTAATAATATCCCTATGTAATCAAAAGAAGCAAACAAAACTCAATCAGAAACAGGTGACTTTCATCCATTACTATCCTAATTATCTAACAGAATGGATATTCTAACATTCAAAACATTGAGAAGAAAGATGTACTTTGAATAAAGACTAATCAGATGTGCCAAACACTTAGATTTATGAAAAACTGTTGACATGGTTCTTATTTTTCTCATCTCACCAGAGATTGGTAAAAGCAGTGGTTTAGAATATTTTGGAAGCTCATATCAATCTCAGCTTGTCTCTGTGCTCAGCTGTATAATGGATTTCATTTGACTCTTATAATAACTCATCTATGCAAAAGAAGAATTTGAGAAGAAAAACCAGTCTAATATTGCCAGTGAAAGGGCTGAGTTGGGAGCCTAAAATCTCACACTCTGTCAGGGCTTCTGCCTCAGCAGTTAAAATTCTGTCTTCTTTTTAAGTCTTTCCCATACTCTTTTCCCTCCCACTGTTTTATCCAAGAAATCAGTTGGTAAAGATGTTCTTAAGAATGTACTGGTGTGTGTGTGTGTGTGTGTGTGTGTGTGTGTGTGTGTGTGTGTGTGTGAGAGAGAGAGAGAGAGAGAGAGAGAGAGAGAGAGAGAGAGAGAGAGAGAGAGAAAAGGAAGAAAACGATGCCAACCCTCATACCTTCAGATCATCTAGGTTTGATGGCAGTGGGCCTGGTTTGAGAGAAGAGATACCAGTTTGTCCAGAAAAGCTATTTTTGACAGGAGACAAAGGGGTATTGCCCAGTGGTGCTGATGAAGAGTTTGGATTTCTGACCATCTGTTCATTTGGTTCCCTGAAAAGCAATATAAAAGGAAAACTTAAAATATGGTCAAATACACACAGGTGACCCTTGAACAACACAGGTTTGAACTGTGTAGGTTCTGTTATATGGATGTTCTTATAAACAGAAAATGTAAACTTAGGGTATAAATAAACACAGTTCAGAACCATATATGTATTTTCTCTTCTTCATGATTTCCCTAATAACATTTTATTTTCCCCAGTTCATTTTATTGTGAGGTACAGTCATCTAATAATATATATACAAAATTTGTGTTACTCACTTTGTATTACCAGTAAGACTTCTGGTCAACAGCAGGCTATAAGCAGTTAAGTTTTGGGGGAGTCAAAAGTTATACATGAATTTTTGACTGCAGGAGGGGTTTGGTGCCCCTTACCCCTGTGTTGTTCAAGGATCAGCTGTATATAAGGGTCATTTGCATTTAGATCAGATCACAAATTAATTGCTCCAAGGAGTAAGCATGTATTCAATCAGCACAAGAGGCAGGGAGAGGAAGAGTTACAGTGTGGGCTCCATGGCAAGTGGTAAGTGACAAGCTGAGTTTTGGGGAGACAACAAGGAGTGGTGGAGACAGCGGCATGTGGGAGTATGCTTGTCCATTTCTGCTTTAGCAGATGTGCCATCTTCCTCTGGGGAGACAGGAGTGAGCCACACCAGGCTGGACTATGTTCAGGACTCAGGATAATTGCCTACATGGCCTGAGGCTGAGCAGAAATGGTTGGGGAAACCCATATCCCAATTTTATAGTTGAGGAGACTGACCATTTCATAGGTGACCTAGCAATGGGTTCACATACCCAGGCTCAGGAGTCAAATTTGAGACTGTCACTCTAGTCACTCAGCTTTGTTGTTTCCTAAAGCCTGGTGCCGAGCCAATCCATGAAACAGAATCCATATTCCTCAAAATACCAATATTACATTCTTAGATGGTTTCTCCTCTTTTCCGCAATCCAATCTGAAAGTGTGAGTTTCATTTTTCCAGAGGCCTCTTTTCAGAGTATTACTTTACTTGTTTCTTCCTGGCCTTATGCTCCTGAAATGCTGTGCTTGGTTTCTAAATAGGATCATTCTTAACATGCCAGATGAAGATCTGGGGAAATATGGGACTTGCCTGGTCCCCAAGTGCTGGCCTAGGGTCCCCATGCAGAGAACCATCCCAGCCTGTGTCTGTAGCCCCCACACCCGCTGGGCTGGCCTAACTCACTTGAGCTGAGCTTGGTGAATCCCGGGGTAATTGAACCGGTGCTGCTGCTGCTGCTGCTGCTGCTGCTGTTGCTGCTGCTGCTGCTGCTGCTGTTGCTGCTGCTGTTGGCTGAGTATCTGGAGCTGCAGAAACAGCTGCTGTTGCTGGAGCAGCCGGGCGTAGGCCGAGTCCATGGGCGGAGGAGACTTCTCGGCCTTCTGGTCCGGGGGAATGTATTGGTGATATTTGAGTTTCTTCACCTTTGGCTTGGGGTCCTTGGGCTTTTTGTGGCGGTTCTTACTGTCACCCAAGGACTTAGACTGCAAAGAAGACGAAGAAATGACATGTGCTTTAAGAGATGGAGGGGAATGACTGGGCATCACAGGTAGGTAACAAGGAGGTTTATCAGATGGGTGTTTGTAAGCCCCAGAAAGGCAATACAGCAAAGGCATGGTACACAAAGAGATTCTGGGATGTTAAGGTATCTAATGAATCAATGTACCGCGAGTGCATCACAGGTCACTCACACAGGAGGGGAAATCCAGGACAAACCCGTGTTTTTGTAAGAGCACTCTCCTAACCCAAGCCCGAGTCATGGGGAGATACTTTCTGATCTTGGGATGGATCCATCAGAAAATTCTTTCATATCTATACATGTTAATAGGTTTAATTAAGCACAAATTAAGCTGACTTATTAATGACATAAACTTAGATGAAATTAAGCTATATTTGAAAGTCCAAATGTGGATTTTTGTTGTATTGGGCTGAAAAGTAAGACACTCCCTTTCCTCTTACCACCCCCAAATGCTGATCTGTGATCAGGAAGTGACACCCACTGAAATAATTATCATTTTCCCATTATGGAAAGGGCTAGCCACCCACTGGAACCTTACCACAAGTTACAAAGTATGATTTGGACACACTGAAAGAAGTGAAGGGTTCAGGCTTGGAAGTTAAGGCAAATTTCTGAATGTAGTACAATTAATAAACTTTACTACACACCAGTCACCTACCCTGCAAGTTTGGGGAAAATATTCTCTACTTTCTGTCCCAGTGATCAACATAAGGATGATAAAAGATAATACTGAAATAATAACAGGTCTCCAGGAGTGTAATTCTTCTTGGTATGAACTCAAACAGCCTCAAGATGTTAGTAAACAATAATTCCATACTGTAATCAGTTAAAAAATATAAAATTTCAACCCCTGACTGTATTACAGAAGGTTGAAATGAAGAACATAGATGTCATGATAGAAGATTGATCTATCAAGAAGTGGCAAAAAAGAAAAAAAAATCAGGGAAGTGTAGTTCCAGCAGTTTCCAGGAGAGGGAGCCCTTGAACAGCTGGCAGGTACATTCTGACTGGGCAGCGTTCCCATTTTAACCACAAAACATACATCTGAAAGTGGCCTAAAACTTGCTTTTCTCTGACTCAGCACATCCCACCATGGAATTACGTTTTCTCAATTAGGCTTTTTCTTAGCGAATGAATAATGAACAACAATATTCCCATGTGTTTGTTGGTCCAATTCTCCCTGCTGATTAATCGATTAATATTCCAGTTAATTAATAAGTCTTCTGCACTTGGGAGAATTTCTTTTTTTTTAAGATTTTTATTTTATTTATGCATACAAGCTGGGGTACAGGCCAGAGGCATGGGGCGGCGAGAGGGCTCACCAGAGACAGAGTGGGGAGCAGAACAGGCAGATCAGAAATACACTGCTGAGGGGAGCAGCGGGAGAGGCAGGAGAGGTCTGCCACACCATGTGGGATTCTCCCTGGCCGGGCATCGAACTCGCATCGCCGCTGCCGACAGCTCCACAGTGCAGCGCTCAACCACTGAGCCACTGCACTTGGGAGAATTTCTGCAGGTCTCCTGCAGCAGCTCTGCTCTGCTTTGCTCCAAATCAGTTTCTGTTCCCATGTTAGCCTAAGACTTACTGTCTCTGGAGGAAGACAAGAGCTGCCACCTGGAGTCTAGCAGTTGAGTCAGGGGCTGAGGAATTTTCTCTCTATGTTGTCTTAGCCTCAGGGATTCTGAGCATTCCAGAAGGCACTAAAATTTTGTTTTTTATATAGAATAGCATACCCAATAAAAGCAGAGATGCACTCAGAATCTAGTGGTTTAAGGCCCAGTCATAGATGTGATGGCAGGTTAGTGTCATGCAAGAGGGAATGGTGTGGTCTGTGGCTACAGAATGTATGACTTCCAAGGGGAATTCTGACTTACACACATACATACACCACCCCAAGAGTCTACAATCAATTTGCTTGTCTTGCCCTGCAATGAAGTTCAAACTCCAGGCTGCCAAAGAAGACAGTTCACCCAACTGCATAAACCTCCTTCCCTACCCAATAAATTATACCTCCTGACTCTTTCCTTGCAATTTTATGCTGTCGGCAACTTCTCTCCCACTCGCTATCTAACTCTTGCTCATTCTTTGAGGCTGGCTTAAACCGTGGCTCACCTGGGACGCTTTTTCTAACTCACAGTGATGTCTCACATCTGCATGACTCATATGCTATCTTAAGGCTGTCAGATAATGGCCATACCACTGTATATAATGCTATGGGTGAGGGAGTCTGAAATCCAACCACTGTTCTGCTTCTCTGACTATTGGCCCTGATGAGGGACATAGTTGCTTGAGGAAGGGGAACCTTTTTATATTGTGATAAAATACATGTAACATAACAATCACCATAGTAACCATTTAAAGTATACAGCTCAGTGGCATTTAGTACATTCATAATATGGTGACACTACTATCTAGTTCTGGAAATTTTCATCACCCCAGAAGGAAATCTTGTACCCATTAAGCAGTCACTCCCCATTCTCTCCTTCCTTCAGCCCCTGGAAACCATTTATCTGCTTTCTGTCTCTATGTATCTGCCTATTCTGGACATTTCAGATAAACAGAATTGTACCCTCTGTGGCCTTTTGTGTTGGGCTGCCTTCACTCAATAAGATATTTCCAAGGTTTAATCACTTTGTAGCATGCATCAGTACTTCACTCCTTTTTATGGCCTGAATAATATTCCATTGGTTATGACAAATGTTTATCTATTCTTTATGGATGGACAATTGGGTTAGTTCCAACTTTTGCTATTGTGAATAGTGTTGTTATGAATATTACTGTACAAGTTTTTATTTGAACACCTATTTTCAATTCTTTCCAATAGATAGGAGTGAAATTGGTAGGTTATATAATAATTCTATGTGTACTTTATTGAGGAACCCACCAAACTGTTCTCTATACAGATGCATCATTTTATGTTTCCACCAGCAATCTACGAAGGTTCTAATTTCTCCATGTCCTCGTCAGTATTTGTTATATCCACTAGTATTATAGCCATCCTAGTGGGTGTGAAGTGGTATTTCACTATTGTTTGGAGTTGTTTTCCTAATGACTAATGATGTTGAGCTTATTTCCTGTACTTTTGACAATTTGCTTATCTTTGGAGAAATACCCATTTAAGTGACACATTTCTTTACTTGTTCAAAACACTATATGGACCAGTGGTGTCTGATATCCCACTAGACTATAGGCTCCTGGAGGGCAGGAATCATGCTTTATTGATCTTTGATAAGCACACCATTGGAGAATACTTTGAAATTATCTTGCTCCTACATAGGATTTTATAGTTTTCATGTTTTTGCTCATTGACCTCATATGAATCTTTTAAAATCAATGGGGTGAGGATGTCTGTCCCTAGGTTGGTTGCCTCCTTTTTTGAGAAGCCCTCTAGGAGCCTCTTAATTTAGAGGTGATCAATACTTAACTGGGAATTTGTAGGTATTGACTAGTCGGAAGGGATGTGGGTTCTTATATAAACCAGTCCAGCTGTGTATTAACCCTGCTCTTCACTGAAATTGCCCTGACCTTCCTCTGGACTCCTGTCATGTACAGTGAGGCTAAAGGTTTTGCTCATTTGGAATAATCAGAATTTAAATACGCTGGAAGAAATAGTAGTACATCTTCTCTTTGTATACAGCATTGGAAATCAGGTGAATCATCACCTCCTCCTTCCACCTACAATAAATAAAACTCACCAGTAGTCACATAATTTCAGAGTTGTTGAATTGAGTAAATTGCCAGTTAGGTTTAAGCTATGGCAGTTTAGTGAGGGAGTTAATTTTATAGGAAACTGAAACCTCTGCTGTCCTTTTGAAGCATGAAAACCATACGTCTGTCATGGAAGCACACCATGATTTTAACAGGGATTCTTAATTTACTATAGGAAATAATTATTTCAGGAGAGGCATCTCAGTGCTGATTACATAGTGACCCTGGAGCTGAAAAATCATGCTTCCAGTTCAATTATTTGAGAGGAAATGTTACAAAGGTCAGGCAACCACCAGAAGTTCACTGGAGAAAGAGCACTCTGTGAGTCATCAGATGTAAGGCCGAGAAAATGAAACCAAATGTGTGCTATATACTTACAGGTATTTGTCTACGGTGAATGGAACCTATCCCCTTATCTATATTTCTACAGGGAGATGGATTTGAATGATACAGGTTTTACATGATGCAAGGTCCCCTGCATAAAATCCAACAGTTCTGCACCTTTTCTGTGGCATTTATAAATCCTGTGCATATAAAGATTACCTGTGTCTCCCTCTAGGATGAGTTTATTAAGTCCTTTTTTAAAAAAAGATTTATTTATTTATGCATATAAGCTGGGGTGTAGGCCAGAGGTGTGATGGGGTGAGAGGATTCACCAGAGACAGAGTGGGGAGCAGAACAGGAAGATCTACTGAAGTACACTGTTGAGGGGAGCAGCAGGCGAGACAGGAGAGGTTTGCTGCACCATGTGGGAATCTCCCTCGCCAGGGATCGAATTCATATCACAGTGACTGCAGATAAGTTCATAGGCTGAGACTTAACCCATTGTACCACCAAGGAGGCCCTAGCTTATTAAGTCTTTTAATAAGCTAGGAACATGCGGGCTAAGCTGTGAGTCCCAAGAAACCAGATTCTAGCCATCACGTAGGCTTCTCTTCTGCAGGAAGCCCCACGGTATGCAGCCTCTATAACAGAAACTTGGCCCATACACACGATGACCCATCTCCCCACTCCTGTCTCGCGATGCTCCTGATGGACTAAACCTACAAGGTGTGCGAGTTGCCAGGCCTCATTCAGAAAGCTCTGCAGAGCTGGCTCTGTGAGTGAGAACTCAGGCAGGTTTTTGGAGTTAGCCCCTCAATACCTTTACAGCAGCATGTGACGGGATAGGGGTGCTGAGGGGGCCAAGGCTCTGCTTCCCCATGTCTGACTGGTTGCCAGGCTGCGAGGTTGAGTCATTCCTCTCATTTTCTGAGCCAGAAGTAAGATCCTGAAACCCAAAGATTCTCAGTATTAGTATGCAGGGGTTGAAAGGGTGTGACATAGAGTCTTTCATATGTAGCCCTGTTGTTTTAATTCTAGTTTCTTATCCAAGCAAATATCAGACTACTTCCTTCAAAGGAAGGAGACAAAAATAAAATCTGTCAACCAATCGAGAACACTTCTGAGAGAGAAAGGGGGCATTATTAATGACTATTCCAGAGGACAGGTAAGAGACTGGCTTATTCTAGATACACTGGGACATCTGGTCACCTATATGTAGGTTCCACCTGTGACAAGGTCCTCCTGTTGTACTTGACAATGGGATTGAAAAAGAAAGGAAGAGGGAGGAGAGGGTGTAGAACGTGAGAATGAAGGACAACAAAGTTATATGAAAAGGTTGTTTGCCTTGGAGGGAAAGTGTGTGTTTCTGTGTATTTAGAGGTCATGCACATATGTGTACTAGGGTGTGTGTATACATTGCACGTGCATGTAGAGGAATCTGTGTTTCTGTGTATCTGTGTCTGTGTCCGTGAGTCTCTGGGTATGCAAATGTGTATGTGATGTACATGTGTGTGCATGCCTGTATATGGGCATGTATGTATATGTGTGTGCACCTGGAGTATCTTTCTCTATATGTGTGTATATGAACATGCAAGTATGTGTGTGTATATGTGTTTATGTAGAGGTGTGTGTATCTGTCTGTATGTGTCCGTGTGTGTCTGGGCATATGTAAGTGTATGAAAGTATATGCACATGTGTATATGCAGGCATATATGGATGTGTATTTAGGAATATGCCTGTCTCTGTGTTGGAACACACACGTTTATATCTACATGCATGTTCCCTGTGTGTATCTGTATCTGTTGGTGTGTGTGCAGATGCACGTGGAATGCATGTACATGTGTGTGAATCTGTATGTGTGTATGTATGTGTGTGTGTGGTATCATGGAAAACCTTCATGAAAGGCACATTTCTGTATGCAGAGGACTCTGAGAAAGGACGAGTTATCTTTTCGCCCTCTTCTACAATCCAGTACTGTGACTTGACTCAAAGAACAGGAGGTGTTCAAGTCTCCCCTTGGAGCTTCTAATTCCTTTCTTGACCCCTGGCACCTGTCAAAGGCCTGTAGAACTCTTTTTTCTTAGCCCCCCCAGTGTCCTTGTTTATCAAATGGGCTTGCTGGCTGAAATGGTGTTTTATTTGCCTGGCTTACTCAGTGTTTATTCCTTTCTTCCCTGCTCCTAGGGGTAAGCAGAACAGAACCTGTCTTTCCATTAAACCATGCCTGAATCAGAAGCTGATTCTGTCAGAATAATAAATATAAACAGCTTGATATACTGTTTGATGTTATCAAAGAAATTTGGCTGCGAAGACCAGCTGTGGCATGCAGGGGAAGGAAAACTGTTTTGATTATAAACATTTGCACAATAAACGTGCATGAAAATTTCCACTCTGCTTTTTATTTATCTCCTTGCTCTTCCATTCTGCATTTAGCTCTGATGGAGGTAAAGAAGGGCACGGCAACAACCACTGACAAGTGACATTTGGGGAACCAGGGTTTTGGGTAATAATTATTATAACTGTCCCTGACACCCTAACTGTGCTTCATGGTGTAAGGAATGTTTTCACATCTAATATCGGATTTCAGTCCACCCAACAATTCCTGTGAAGCCAGAAGGAGGAAACTCTTCCTGAGGGTCCCTCCAGGGATAGGGTAGAAGACACATCATGGCCTCACTGGTGTTTCTCCCCCCACCCCCACATGAACACCCACACTTCTTCTCTCAGGGGTTCTGTGAACACCATTGTGTGAGGCTAAGAAATCCCCGTCCTGCTTGTGTGTGACTTCTAGAAGTGAATCTGTAGGAGTGGTGGTGGTGGTGTCTCTGCAGCCTTCATGCAGATAACACAGCGTCTTAGCCTCACAAGCCTGTGTTCCCCCTCTGTCAGAAACACATCAGTGATACCTGCCGGACTGGGAGGGTTGACAGAAAACACTTGCGACGGCTTAGCTGGCCCCGGCACAGCCTGAGTGCTACAATCATTATTGTTCTCGATATAAGTGTTTTGGACACTATTTTCAATATGAATCCTTAAAGTTTCAAGTTTGTGGACTGGTCTAGAAAGAGGTGAGTTCTGTGCTTGGGTTGGGGCTGAGGTGGACCTCACAGTGACTGGGCAGAGAGAAACCAGTTCAAGGTAGAAACCATGGGGGAGTCCCTGCTGCTTGGCCGGTGGGCACTACCTTCTCCCTGCTCTCAGGGTATGGAGAGACTCTGGGCTTTGAAACTAGTTCTGCTGTGGTCCTTTCTATCGGGGAGATTGTTGGTGACTCATCTAATCTCAGTGACACTCATTGTTGCCTTGTCTGTAAAAATGGAGATAAAATGTAACTCCTTGGCAGAGTAGATGCTTAAAAATAAGCCAAAGAGGACACTCCTGGGGACCGTCTTTCCATGTTTTCTAGAGACTCCTGCTCTTAAACACGGATCCGTGGACCCAATAGGGATCTATTCAGATGGGCCACCCAGAGACACCTCTGGGATCTCAAACTAAAATCACTGGTGGCAGTGTTGACTTCAATTGTGAAGAGATGACAGTTTGAGATGCAGTTTGTTTACCTGGATTGTCCCCAGGGGACCTGCAAGAGGGGTCTCTGTAGCTTTAGTGTCTTGGGGCGATGCCGCTGAGCCGTGGGGGTCTTCGTTTCTAGTCTGATCGGGAGAAAGCCCATCGCTGCTGTCCTCTTCAAAGGCAAATGCATCTGCTGACTTGGAGAAGCTCACCTGGTTACCTGGGGAATAAAGTCCAGGCACTGGTCAGTGGTGTGGGCACAGCGAAGAGCTTTTGGCAAGCGGTCATGTGTCACCCCATCAGAAGCACTTGTCTGCCGCCCTATGTAGGTTTCCAGTTCATGTAAGGGTAAAGATAAATTTTAAATTATTTGGTTTTTCATATATTTACTCCATGTGCGAAAATGTGTTGATGTGTGTGGGGTGCTGGTCAGGGAAGAAGGACTGACATATTAAAAGTCTGTTGTCACCTGCTAAACTTTCTTTTCAGGTTTATCCATTCTTTTGTATTTCTATCTTTTTGAAATGAAGTCAGGGAAGATGAAGGAAATAAAAGGTCTGCTGGATCCAGAATGAGGCCCAAGGAAAACACAGCAGGGGAATACCCCATCTCCCCAGGTTTTACGATGAGGGATATAATCGAGATGACAGCTTGCCATTTGCATCATGTTCAAATATAAAGCAGGGCACACAGCATAAAATGTTTAGCAAACTTTGCTAATAAGGATAAGTTAGGGCAGCTACTAAGTTTAAATTCCTAAATGTCAGAATTAGCTAATGTCACCAGAGTGTCCCTAAGCCTCATTCAACTAATGCATATCTGTTTATAAAAGTCATAAATGTGTCTTGGAGACTTCAGCATGCTATTTATTTTATATTATTTGGATTTTCTTTTTATTCCCCATATCTTTGTGTCTATTTTGGAAATCCTCAATGCCTTACATATGCAGACATTCTCCCTCAGCAGCCAGTATGGTCTTTGGAGGGGAGCAGATACACTAGCTGGGGGAGAGGGGTTATCAGGCCAGATGGAACCATAATGACATCCTTATATGTCCCTTGTTTTTTAATGGCCAAATTTCATCTGGTTTATTATCCAACTGCACAGTACAAAATGTGCTGAGGCCACATAGCTCTTCTGACCCGATTCCAGGCACGGCTCTTCGAAAGGAATTTAGGTATTATCAGGAAGTTTTCCAGCCCGCTATTCTGCAATCACACTTGACAAGAACTTTTGCCTCCTGCTTTGTGCAGATAAGGGAAAGGAGCTTTCACCGTGGTGATTGGAAAGGCAGTGAGGAGCTGGAAGTAATGGAACAAATGTGGCTTTGGGCTTTTCATCGCTGCCACTGCTGGCATCTGTCACGGACCCTCACTCAGACATCCAGTGTCAAATCAGGAAAGAGGCCAGACAAGGACAGAGCAGTAGGAATGCCAGGCGCTGACCCACTGGGCATCCTGCTAACCTGCAAGGGCGTGGGGACCAGCATTTCTGCTCCACAGCTTCAAGGATCACTTATAAAAAGTTGTTATTGCTTTTCTGTAATTACAAAAGCCACATATACTTACTTAAAAGAGCCATACCTTACAAAAATGTCTAATGCATATATTAATCCTACTTCCCGCTAATGCATTGTTTGTTGCCTCTTTTAGATCCAGTTCTAGGCACACAGCAAGACATACACACACATTTGAAAAGAATTTCATTCAGATTAAACTGGGCGAAATACATTCTACAATGTTTCTTGGAGATCTTCTCATGTGAACACACAGGGATCTTTCTCAATTAAAAAATTTTGTTCTTGTTGTTAACAGCTATACAGTATTCCATTGTACTTATGGGAACTTTAATTTGCCAATTTTTATTTTCTAAGATACACTTTTTAAACTAATACAATTTGAAGTAGAAAAATACAGAGAACAATATAAAAGATCTGTTCACATATCACCCCAAATAAATAAAAGCTAGCATTTTCTGTATTTGTGTCCAAAACCAATTCATTCCTAATAGAGGGATTTCAGTGGATATTTGAACAATGTCCACTTTTCTTTGAGACTAGGGCTCACACTTCTCTCCCTTCAGTATTCTGACCTCCAGCACCTCCCCATCTGAAGAGTCCAGGATTTGTTCACACCATTCCCTTCTCTTTCTTACGTCCTGCGTCTTAAATCCTGGGTCCTAAAAGTAAATCTCATTTGTCATTTTCATGCAGTGTGAATGAATTTGCAGATCATTGTTTTCCTCTCAAGGAGATCACTGGCCTGTGATCTTCCCAGGTGGGACCTTCCAGTTGCCTCCTTGAATAAGCTTCCATTGAGAATTCAACAATTGTTTACTTTGTAAGTCATGGTTTCCTTGAAATTTCAAGACCTACCTCCATTTGTGGAATGAGAAACATTGTGCCTATTGAAAGGACTACATGTATTATTGTGGATCAGGTGGGTATGGGAGTGGGGTGGATGGGCAGGTGCTGAGTGTTCCCCACCCAAAAAAAGGTCAGTATTTCCTTGGGATCTGCATGCCATGTACCCTGATGCAACACCATTACTCTGCTCAGAGAACCCTGTAAGGGGCTATGTTAGACCCTTGGGACAGCCATTCTTCTCTGCCCAACAGGGCCCTCCACCTAAGAGGTGCAGTATTTGCTCTCCCCACCCTTTTTCATTCCATCTCCTCCCACACTCAATAGATACAGCATCACATCCCAAATGTGTACCATTAGAGGGAATTACCAAATCACAAAGTTGTCTAAGTAGTTGGACACAGGGGCAAAACTTACAGGAAGTGGGGAGAGAGAATGGAGTCTCATCCCCCAACAACCTCACTTTAATTGTTTAAGGGGAGTGATAGCCAATGACAAAAGCAGTAACTTGTATGCATAGCTCGCTTAATAGCAGTAGCAGTAACAAGAAAATTCAATTTTTGCTGGGCATTATAATGATCCAGTCAGACATACAGGGGGCACATTTTCTCACCTCTGTTTTCTACACAAGGACTTTGCAAGGTCCAGTCCACCCAGTTACTTAGGAATTGGGCTGAGAATTGGGGGAAGAGGAGCCTTGGAAATGGCCAGTGTCTCTCTTTTTTTTTTTTTTTCCTGTACACACTAAGGACATCTCCAAATTCCACAACAGCTTTGATTTAAGATTTTGGGATTGAATGGGCTGAATGTGACATCCTGATTGAGAGAACAAAGCAGCAGGTGATTGTGGGAAGGGTAATCAAGGTGATTCCATTGGGCCTCATCACAGAGAAGGGTCAAAAGGACTGCAGAAGCCATGTTGTAACCAATCAACATACCCTTTCCACTTGGACACCTGGCATTTGGTGACCTCAGGTTGAGACACTAGAATGATGTGAAAAAGTCTAGAAGTGGAGTATCTGGAGTTAAGGAGTAGGTCATCAGCCCACCCTCCCTGCACTGGATGAAGCATTCCTCAGCTATTTTGCTCACTGCTTTCACACATTACGAGCAGCAGAGACTAGCTGAAGCATACTCAGATAGGAAATGGTGATGGGGTAGATAGTTGACAGAAGGAGTGATCAATATTTCTCCATGGGAGACACAGAATCTGTCCAGGATGAGATTGACTGGTGGGTGCTATTGGTGGTTAGACAAAGGGAACAGCAATGGAGAGCTGTCCAAGAAGAGAAAGAGGTGGCATTGAATTGAGCCTGAAATTGAAAATCAGCTGAAAGAGATAGAGAGCTTTTGGCAATAATGGGAACAGTGGAAGGGAAGTAATAGAGTGGTAATTAGCAGAGATGGCGTGGGAAAGGGAGAGAGAAATCCTCCCAACCAGGAGAGAGGATTATTTTGGGAGCCAATCCCCGAAGATTTGCAACTTCAAAGAGTCTACATTATCAACCAATATCAATTGTTTAAATCAATTTAAAAAGCCAAGTCAATATGCACTGGGGTGTCGGAATCTGATGGACTTGTTTTGTTCCTTGGTTCTACCTTTTGAGTGGTAGTGTGACTGTTGAAGCTTTTCAGCGTCTTGACCTCAGTTTCCCCATCTCCAAAATGGGAATAACCATAATAGCTCCCTCTCAGGATTTGCAGGATAAAATAACATAAGCATAGCAGCCAGTCCCTGGTGCACACATGTTCAATAATTTCTAGCTATTGTTAGTATTGTCTGTGTTAGGAGTAGCTGCTTATCTCAAGTTTGCCATCATCAAAAAAAAAAAAGACCACCCAGGAGGGCAGTTTTATCCTGTGGTCAGCTTTGCAAGAGTCAGCACAACTCAAGAGCCAGGAAAATGGATTTGTCCAGAGAGGTTCATTCTAGGAAAGCAAAGACAGATCTTCCCCAGAGCACAAGTGTCACTTGAAAGGCTCTGTGTTACTCCCAGGTTCAAGCTGGCTCATGGGGAGAGGAACAAAGGTCACCTTATCTGCCTGCCTCTAGAACAACCCAGCCTATCGGCTCTGTGTGGTGACCCTGGGCCTCTGCTCCAATCTCCCATGGCGCGAGGCTCCCTGGGAGCTGTTGGAGTGCAGTGTGCTGGCTATTGTCCCTGTAGACCCGTCAGGCGTGTGATGACAAGGACCTGCTTTGGGAAGTCCTGACATCATTCTCCGGCTATGCCCACAGGGCTGGCTCTGGGCTCGGGCCCCTGGGGATCTTGGCCTGAGCTTTCCCTCTCCCTCTTGGAAGTGATTAGATGAATGAGTCAGTTGTACTTTCCTCTGAATAAACATTTAAAATTCCAAGATTAAAGTGAGATAGTTGGAGTCCTAGTTACCTTTCTGCTAGGAGCCACACCAAGGGCTGGCAACCATGAACAGGAATGTGAAAATGGACCTTGCTTATCTGCTCACAAGCTTGAGCACTGCAGGAGAGCTATTTTAATTCACGGACATCCGCCTGGAAGAGTCCAAAGCAAAATCCATTTCCTAAGGAAAAATATGATCCATGTGAAAGGAGCTGTAGTTAAAATGTTGCTTTTGACTAAGGATATTTCAATACACTGCTGCCTCTGTCAGTAGCAGGTGCATGTATGCCAGACAAGGCAGAGCCCAAGCCTCCTGGAGAGGTCAGATGCCTTTATTGTGGAAGTGGTTCTAAGTGAGTGTTTGGAGAAAAAAGCATTTCTCTTTCTCAGACTCTGGGCACTTTAGAATTTTGTCTTATGTCTTTTGATATATCTGATCCTGGACCCCAGGTCAAGAAAACCTGAAGTATAAGCCTCCCCAAGAAGCTCAGAACAGGCCTGTTGCTTTGGCAGGTGGGTTATGTCAAGCTAAGGGCTCTGCAGACTCACAGGACACTTTACCACTCCTTTAACTACCTAGAATAATGAAAATTAAAGTACTACCCAGAATTAAGATTTTTACACCAATAGGGCCTCCCTGGTGGCGTAGTGGTTAAGCGCTGCGCTGTGGCGCTGTCGGCAGCAGCGATGTGAGTTCGACACCCAGCCGGGGAGAATCCCACATGGTGCGGCAGATCTCTCCTGCCTCGCCCGCTGCTCCCCTTAGCAGTGTATTTCTGATCTGCCTGTTCTGCTCCCTGTTCTGTCTCTGGTGAACCCTCTCACCGCCCCACACCTCTGGCCTGTACCCCAGCTTGTATGTATAAATAAATAAATCTTAAAAAAAAAAGATTTTTACACAAAAAACCTTTCTGCCAGAGAAACCTATATCTATGGCGGGGGGCGGGGCAGATATCTAATTACAGAGCATCTGGTCTTTACCACGTGAGTTGTCATCTCATTTTATGAGCCCTCTTCTCTTTCCTTGAATCCTCAGGTTCCTATCCTATTGCCTAACTTAGGAGATGTATATCTATAGGTCTATGTGTCTATAATCTGTCTGTCTGTCTGTCTGTATGTATGTATGTATGTATGTGTGTGTGTGTTTGTTTGTGTGTGTGTATATATATACATACATATATCTCCTCATTTTGCCCCACTGACCTTCAA
The DNA here is from genome assembly GCA_004024925.1 of Scalopus aquaticus. Lineage (NCBI taxonomy): Eukaryota > Metazoa > Chordata > Mammalia > Eulipotyphla > Talpidae > Scalopus > Scalopus aquaticus. The sequence goes on from PVIJ01005297.1 coordinate 16,603, forward strand.
ATCTACATCCATGCAGATTTTTCATATGTGTGATTAAATTTGTTCTTTTCTCCTTAATCTGCCTGATGTTAATTTGATTGCTTGATCAGATCAACGGGTGGGAGGAAATTTTCTCCTGGTCTTTCTAACAGTTAAAGTATAGTCACTCTTGAAGCTCATTCTCTAGGGACAGAAAAGAATATCTGATGTGTAAAGACCCTCTCACTTCCCCTGCATAGCACCTCACCCTTTCACAAGCCCTCTCAGGCTGATGGGGACCACTCCCCAGATGCAGCCTCACTAGGGCACACCCCACCCACCTCTCAATTATGCCTGTATTCACGTCAGAAGGGGCAAAGTCTTCCCCTTTTATAATAAACCAATAATCTTCTAAGTAAATGATATCCTGAGTTTCATGAGCTGCTCTAGCAAATGAATGGAATCTGTGGAGGTCATCCTGGGATCTCTGATTTCTAGCCAGTTGTTCAGAAGTACGAGTAACAACCTGGACTTGTAACTGACATTTGATGACCAATTGGGGGACCTGGGCACCTCCAGTCTGTAGTCAGTTGTAGTCAGTTGTAAGAGCAGAGGTAACAACGTGGGCTTGTGACTGCATCTGAAGCAGAAGGCAGCCTTGTGGGGCTGAGCCCTTAACCGGTAAGATCGGATTCTCTCTTCAAGCAGATAGTATTGGAATTCAGTATGGTGTCTGATAATTGCCTGGTAACATGGGAACACCACTGCCACCCCACATATTCCAACTGGATGCTCAGACTCCTTTAGTGGGTTTCTGTGGAGAAGCAGGGATTCAGATGCACGCTCCTGTGGGATGTGACCGTGAGGAGGCCCGAGCCTCTCCTGTGCTAAGCCAAGTCAGAAAGCAGCTCTTCCTTCACGAGATGGCACTATCATCTGATGAACCTCTATTTTATCTAGCTGGAGTCTGTAAAATTCTACCTGACTCAGAAAATAAATTTGCAGGCTTGAAGTGGATTGATGATTTGCACCCCAACGAAAGGAAAGTATTTGGGGTAGGAGGAAGACTTGCTAGGGTCATTGCGCTCACTACAAGAGGGATGACATCTGGGAATGAAAAAAAATCCCAGAGAGGGGGGCAGTTCTCTGTCAGAAATACCCTGTGTGGGGAGAGAGGTTCTAGATTATTCTCAGAGTTGGAGAAGAGTTGGTCTCTAATAAAACCTGGAGGGGGAAGACCATGATCAAGTATTCTACTCAGAGCTCAGCAGAAACAGAAACACAGCTGCAGAGAGAACTGGAAAGTATAAACACATCTGGAAAGGCACGTGGGGAGAGGAGAGGCCAAGCACAGACACGAGGAGAAGAAGCCACAGTAAACCACAACCCTGAGTAAACTACAACCACTTCCCCAAGGGAAGACGATCTCAACAAGTGAGGGAAGGGCGGGCTAGATCCGCATCACCACTGGAAGGGCTTAAAGCACTCTCTACAGCTGCTCTCTGGGCAACCCCTGTGACATTTCACGTGAGGCCTTCATCTTAAAAGTTCTTAAGCCCATTAACGGATTACTGCTAAAGAGTCTGATGCATGGTTGATAACAGGGCCTCAATTCCCACAACTGATGCATAATGCTGAACTTTATTGGATTAGGTCAAAGGGTGGGTGAGAGCAAGATTTTAGAATGTGGATAATAAACTTGATTAGTTTAGTAATGAACTTAGCATTAGATAAAATGTCTTTATACATACTTTTTGCAATGTGTCCACACTTTAAATGTATATTACTAATTAATAAGCTATAATTCTGCTTGAGGGCAGAATTGGCAAAAAGCAAGTGAGCCTTAGGGCACGTTACCTTTTCCTTTCTTCCCTCTACCACACTTTACCTAGTAAACTCAGTACACTCTGCTATTTGGATCCATTGGGTGTCAACTGTTCAAAAAGTATACAAAGTGATTTTATAACGTTTATGTTAGAATTGATCCTTACGTATTTTTGTACTTGAGTATTTGTACTTCAAACATGTAGCACACACAAGTGTTGTCAAAAAGTTTTCACATGGTTGTACAACCTGAACTTCACTCCCGAGGGTTTGTGAGTTGGGCTGGGTGGCTTTTGTTATCTCCATTTTGGAGAGCAGTAGTGACATGGGGAAGCCCTAGCACAGAGTGGCCAAAGTGGGCTGAGAATTCAGGTCTTTTCACTTTTCACCTAGGGCCAGTGTGCTTTCCATGCTTCCAGTCCATTCTTCAAAAGAGAAGGGCTAGAGGGGACCATGAGTTCTACATGATGGGAACTTGTAGGAGAGATGTTTGAAAGATTATATCAACTTAGGGTCCCCACATGTTTTATTAAAGCAAAATTGGTCTATATCAAGTTGATCTTGGAGGGTGAGTCGGTGGGAGTTCCTTCCTTACTGCCAGGACCACTGGTTAAAGGGACTTTGTTGGGACATCATTCCACACACCACTCTTGTCTAGTGAGAGGTCCACACCCCGAGGTACCCTAGCACACCTCAGATCGAAGGGCATACAGAGAAACATCCATTTGTTCTAACTACCTTTTATGGCTTCTTTTACAGCAGAATCGACAGGAAGTATGTTCTTCTCCACCAGCTCCAGTGGTCCTGGCCGGAGAGCAATTTTTTCATTGAGGTCATCTGCAAGTCGGGCTCTTTTCAGCTTCATCTGAGCAGTTGGAATGGACCTCTCTGCAGTGGAGGCTAAGGGGTTGAAAATGAAAAGGACCGGTTCTAGAATTTGATGCTATTTTTTTTCTTTGCCTTTGTAATCAAAACATTATGTCACATTGTGCTCTACCATCCTAATAATTTTTCCGTGCAATCATCATCATTTCACGTGGATTAGCAGCAAAGACTAGACACTTCCAAATAAAGGCAAATAGAAAGTCAGGCGCACAGAAAAGTTAAAGAAACTTGCCTGACGAGGGTTTTTGAAAAAATGTTCAATTTGGTGACCCTGTAAGCAAGCAGTCCATGGGGCTACGAGGCCTCCTAATCCTAAGCTACAGCATTGGGATGTGTATCGTGCCTGTATATTGCCTGGAGCAGGATAAGCCGACAGCAGATATTATCTACTGCTATAATTATAGCAGTATGACTTCATAAGGTTGTGATACTGATTCAAATGTCCGGGTAAGGTGTAAAAGAATAAAAATCGGTCAAAGAGTTACTTAAAGAGAGGGCTTTTAAAAATTGATTTTATCAAGCACACAGTTTCTTATCATTTAGAGGATGAGAAAGGTTACTCACAGAGCCCTATATCATCCCTAATCTTCCTCTTTCCCTTAGGCTTTGACTTATTTCCATGAAAAGAACCTAGAGGAGAATCTAGTCAACTCGTTATCGCTAAAATGCAGAACCATACCTTTAGATTCTATATGAGCTTACAGCTTCACCCTAACTTTGCAAAGGTGGAGGTATTTACAACAAGCCTCCCAGCCCCGCTGTTCTATTGTTATCAACCTACTAACCCAGATCTTGCATCTGATCTAGAAATCTCCACACAGGACAGGTCTAGGGATGCCTAATTGTTACAATAGGTAAAACTTGTCTAGAAGCTGAATTGGAGAAGCATTTGATGAGAGATGGAGAAAACATCAATACTGCAAACCAAAGAACAGGCATGCCTAAGACTAAGTCCTCTCCACTCTACCCCACAGGTTATTGAAGGGCTTTTTGTGGGACTCTCTGCCCCAGGGGTCTTTCTGATCCCTCCTGCACACCAACACAGGGTTCATCTTCAGAAAACACTTTTTCTCTGCATCCCCCAGCAGGATGCTCCTCTCTATCCAAGTCTACCACACCACACCCACCACCAAAGCACCCATAATCCTCCATCAAAGTCCACTGGACCCTCTCCCTCTCTGCTTCTACTACTCTCCTTGGCTCTGGTAGCATCAATACCATAGATAGATTTCTGGGGTTTGTTTTTGTTTAATCTATTCCTTTGTTTTGTTTCTCTACATCCCACACGAGTGAAATCATATTGTATTTGTCTTTCTGCTTCTGATTTATCTCACTTAGCATAGCATAATCCACTCTAGTTCCATTCGCACTGTTGCAAGTAGCAAGATTCCATCTTCTCTTTTAAAATAGAGCTGAGTCATATTTTATTGTGTATGCATACCACATTATCTTCTCAATCTTCTCATTTGTCAGTTTTCTTTTAAAGCCTTATTTGTAGTGCTGTGAGGTGTTCAGTCACATGGATGGTTTATAATTTATTCAACCAACCCCTTATTGTTGGACATTTCACTGTTCTCAATGTTTCACTACTCAAATTAATTTCACAAGACATTATTGTACATAAATTCTTGTATATTGATTTTCTTTGGAAAAAAAGCATTAGAAATTTAATATGGATTAAGAAATGGACATAATTTTAAGGGATCTGATAGATATTGGACAGTCCCTACATGACCATACAGAGTTAGAAGTAGCACAGCTAAGATTGGAACCCAAATCTGATACTTTCTTAACCCCATTACACAGCTTCCTAATTTTTGTCTACATGGCCTAAAAGGACTGAATGAGGCTCAAAATTACCATTTTTGTAAAGGCAGGGAAGACCTTTTAAGAGCACTTGTAAACTGTACAGAGACCAAGACTGCCAGAGAAAGATGGCACACCCAGACAGGCACCACCTGGCTTATGACTTCCTGCAGGCTTACCTTGAAGTATGTGCATATTAACCGAGTCAGCACGGTCGGACCTGTTTCTGACCTTGCGCTTTGGGGTGTCTTCAGTCTGTAGACACAAACACAGGAAAAATCCTGCTATCAATGTCACACAGTGAATCGCCTAGTTTCAACTTTAAAGAGACCCCAGTTTTTTCTCAAAGGGGAAAAGTATTTTTTTTTCAACAAATTGAACATGCAGTTATCCCTCACTGTCTTTTTTATGATGAAGAAGCACTTACAAAAACCTCTCTGGTAACTTAGGATAGAAAAATAAGATAAAGAGGGCCTCCCTGGTGGCACAGCGGTTGAGCACTGCGCTATAGAGCTGTTGGCAGTGCGCGATGCGAGTTTGACACCGGCCAGGGAGCTTCCCACATGGTGCAGCAGACCTCTCCTGCCTCACCTGCTGCAGCAGACCTCTCCTGCCTCGCCTGCTGCTCCCCTCAGCAGTGTTTCTGATCTGCCAGTTCTGCTCCCCACTCTGTCTCTGGTGAACCCTCTCGCCGCCCCACGCCTCTGGCCTGTACCCCAGCTTGTATGCATAAATAAATAAATCTTTAAAAAAAAAAGAAAAATAAGATAAAGAGGTAAACAACTTAGATCCACATCAGGACCACAGGGGTCAGGCAGGTACATTAAATATACAGGTATATTTAGTTAAATATAAATAAAACTGATGATACTATAAGCTGCTTACACCATAGTCAGTCCCATTCCATTGCATCTTAAAACAGTCACAAAATTTAACTAGGATAAATAAAATGTAACCTGTCGGCTTAGTATGACAAAATAACATGTCCATCTCACGTTTTTCACTTGACTTTTTTCTTAGGATATGGGAAATGTAAAGTCCGCCGATCAGATCCACCACAAGCTTGGAAGACACTTAAGATTTTTTACTGATTCTTACCACCTTGCTGATGACACCACTCTCTGTAGGGATGATGTGGGCAGTGGCCAGGCCACTACCAAACCTCAGGTCCTTGATTCTAGTTCTGGGCTTTTACCTCACTACATTAGCTCTTCTGTTTGGAGCTTGAGAGGGTTTTGCATATCACTTTAGTTCTGATAAAGGTCAGTTATTCTCCAAGTAATATGGACCACAGACTCTCAAGAGCAACTCTGAAGAGTTACAGGGAGGGGCTCCTTTTTCTACCCACAAACTAGCAGCAACGCTAGTACCCTCAGACAAAATAATCCCAAGAGAAATACATCTCCTGCAGCTTTCCTGCAGACTTACAGTGCCGTGCTTGCTAACTAGCATTTATATTATTGATGAATGCAAGTTGCAGAGATTTGCTATGATGGTGGAGGACATAAACTAGTGTCCCCTCCCCTGCAATGCTAAATAAATCAGGAACTGAAGTAGAGTAAATTCTGTTTGCCTTCAAATAACTGCAAGTAAAGCAAATAAATTCCAAATCCACAGACCCTGCCTGGCCATTGAATTTTTTAAAATATGATTTTTTCCCTAAGAAAAGGCTGTAATAAAAAGTGAGGCAGCTTGCAAACCAGCCTTTACTCCCATTTTACATCTCTTTGATCTCTACTGTGTCCTTGATTTGATTCAAATCCCCACCCCTGACATTAGAAAGACTGGAGACATTTTTTTGAAACAAAAAATTAGCACTTTTAAGATTAAGCTTTTTAATCCCATCTCCACAGTTTTCAGTGCACAAGAGTAAGACTTTATGTAGTGTGGAGGCAGGAAACAAGCAAATAAGTTGAGTTTGTTACACAAATTACAGTAACCAATAAATAATAATAATAAATGAAAAAAATTAAATGAAAATTCTTTTTTTCACTTTCTTGACAACTTTAAAAAATATAGTATTCCAACTTAAAAAAAAATTCTACTGCTTTAACCAAAGTTTAGCATTGGTAGGAAGTTCAGGAAGGGCAGTTTGCAAAAAATTACCTTGTCACTCTCCAAATGTTTTCTTTGTTCATGGAATTCAGTTGGACTTTTCAGTGCTGAAACAGAAAGATGAAGACATGACCAGACGTGGGCGTTGGGGCCCTGGTCAGCATCGCAGCATTTGCGGGTGCGCTTGCTGAGCTGTGCACAGTACGGACGTGATCACCTTAATGAGGCCACAAGCAACTGAAGAGGAGAGGCCTGGAGGACACCAGCTTCCCTGAAGCCATAGGATATGGAGGGAGGTGGAATTTAGGATGAAAACAGGAGGAGCAGTAGAGGCAGAATATGCAGCAGGGAGAGAGGGAGCAGAGATAGGGCATTCCAATTCCTGAGGAAATACAGGGGCCCATGGAAAGTGGGGACACAGACAAAGCTCTACTTTGAAGGAGAGGGTAGGGTGGGGTAACAAAGTCACCCCCTATGACTTTGCTCTGCCTTTGAGTGCATAAGTCTGGGTGGAACTGTGGTCTGTGGGGCAAGGGGTGTCTGATTTGCCGGCAGGGACTTGTGCCTTGGACATGGTATACGGCAGGCCAGTCAGGGACAGCCAGCACTCAGGGTGCTGAGTGAGAAGCACAGAATCAGACTCTGAGAGCTGGAAGGGACCTTGGAGACAGTGGAATACAACTCCAGCCCTGTACAAAGTGGGAAAATTGAGTTTCGCAGAAATTGGTTGACTTGCCCAGGGTCACATAGTTAGGGTTGGGAGCCTAGGTCCTTTGACAACCTAACTTCTTTCAAGATGTGACGTTCAAGGGCCTCCCAGGTGGCAAAATGGGTTAAGCACAGCGCTGTGGAGCTGTTGGCAGCTGCGGCACGAGTTCGATGCCCGGCCGGGGAGATTCCCACATGGCACAGCAACATCTCTCCTCCCTCAGCCGCTGCTCCCCTCAGCAGTGTATTGCAGTCGATCTCCCTGTTCTGCTCCCCACTCTGTCTCTGGTGAACACTCTCACCACCCCATGACTCTGCCTGCACCCCAGCCTGTATGCATAAATAAATAAATCTTTTTTTTTTTAAAAAAGAAAAAGATGTAACATTCAAAACATTAAACACCAGCAGACACAGCCACTGGCCTGAGCACATCGCGGCAACAAGTAACCTGGACAGAGTGTCAGCCCCCATCCTTCCCACTAGCCACTGCTCCTCTGCCCTATTTCCCAGCACCTCTTCACAATTTAGGAAACTCTGTACTCAGTAAAGAGTAAAACATCCATTCAGTAAAATTCTGTTTTTCTTTTCAGTTTTCCTGGTCCCCTGGAACAATCTCAATCAAGAGTCACAGATTATATTTGTTACCTGTTGCATCTGCTACCTCTGTGGGTGATTGAAATAAATTGGCATACTATAATAGTACTCAAAACAAATAATCGCTTTTCATTATACGTGGAGAGGTTGATTAGAGGTTGTAGAGTTGTGTGGAATATTTTTCTGAATTGTAAATCTGGATCGGTCAATGAATTGGATGATGCAGAATTCTAATGTTACCCCAACAGATGCCCACTCTCAAGCAACAGACAGTAACATAGTCATCTAAATGTTGGCTGGCAGAAAAATTGGGTCTCTGGCCAGATAGTGCTTGGGGGCGTGTATGTGTATATGTATGTGCAAGTGTGTATGTGTATGTATGTGTACATGTGTGTGTATATATGCACATGCCTCATCTAGTCTTAAAACCATGCTAAATTTAAGCACAGGTTTCACATGGGCTTGCTAGGGATCAAGCTAATTCCATTATAGTTGCTTGAATATCACCTCTCCATTGCTCTTAATAGCAGCTTCTCTTTGCTGCTTTTCATTCCTAACATGAGCTATCTGCAAAACCTGCCATTTCAAACACTCCGTGCCCTCCACTTTTCCCCACTCAGTAGCTCTGATAAATCGTCAGAGAAATGTGTGGTTTATGGCCCTGCTCCTGCATTTCCTCTGACTTGGGTCTAGTCACCATTCTTAGTAAGGAGGCCTGGCTTTTCCTGCATTTGATCACAATTATAATTTATACTGACGGAGTACTGAAGAGCAACTATGGCTTCCTTAGGTAACCACATCCTACAGAGCTTGCCTGGAGTCCAGGGGGCTCTGGAGAATCTGTACAATCTGTTCTGTTAGGTCTTCACCTCTGTCTTACTGTCTGGTGTTCATTGGGTGATACATAGTGGTGTGGCTTAATCATTTCCATAATCCAGAAAAGGAATTGATCTTTGTGAGGCCTCACTGAGTGGTTAAGAACAACAACACATCGTTTTCCTCAAGGAGCAGCCCTAACCGAACAGTATAAACCCGTCTTGAAATATCACTTACATTCCAAATGCAACTGGTTTTAATTGGACTTAAGACTTTGGAGGAATTTATCTGGTTCTCTTGTCCCTAAGGCTCTTCAGTTCTGAGAAACATTGCATTTCTGGTATCTTAGCTTGTAGGACTTTATCATTTTTTGGTGTGAATAACTACCCTGTAAAATGATTCATGTGGTCTAGTCCTCTGATGCCAGGAGCACAGAGATCTTCTACCACAGGGTGGGAGAAGCTATGTCCGTTTAGCAAGGACTTGAAAAGAAGGCCAAGAGGTATACACACAGTATTCTACCACACAGGATTCTCCTCAGGGCTTAGGGATGTCATATGGGGCCTTGGCTTGAAGTCACACTGTGGAAAACTATTCCGCCATGGCCCTGCTGTTGACATTTGCCTTTTCCATGACTCCAGAGAATGTGGGTTTTAGTCACCTCCCCTGAGAGTCAGCAAAAGCTATAAGGCACAACCTCCCCTTACCCACACCCCCAAGTTGACTTGTTGGAAAATTCATAAAGGACCTCTTTTGCTGCCAGCCATGGGAGTATCAAATGGCAAAAGATTGTATTTAAGGGACATTGACATTTAAGATGGAAAACGAATTTGGATTTCTAAATTAAAAAAAATCAATGTGATTTCAAATTAAAACAGGATTATAAATTCAGTAGGCTACACATCTAACTCATTTCCCCTGGAGGAAGATGAATCGCTTCTTACCAGGGAACTCATGTTCTCGCCTCAGAGTTTAGTTATGGGCTATTCCTATTTCTGTCCCCGCAGCTCTAGCTAATTTGGGTCAGCTGTGTGTATAAACATTTGCTTACTTAGAGCTCAGAAAAAGATTTTGAGATAAGGACAGGCCTCCTGCAGGCCTCTGCTTTCCACTTAAACTGTGTGCCTCCAACAGGAGCTCAGGAAAAGGAAAAATCAGTTAAAGAGAGGGGCTTGAGGGTAGGCAGAGTGTAGGGGTCTGGTATTGGTGGGCAGGGACAGGGCTGTGCCTGTGGCCGGCCTAGTATCTCTCCCAGGGCTCCTCACCATCAGGCTTGATGGAGAGCACCCAGCACCTTTAGAATTATGGGTAAGGACCAAGAGGCAGAATCAAAGAAGCAGATTCCTGGGGGAGCAACTGGGGCAGTGGTTCTCAAAGTGAAGCCCCCATACCAGGGTCACCTGCAAACTTGTAAGAAATGTTTCTCAGGCCTTACCCCAGACCAACACCTTCCTCAACTCTGGGAGTGGGGCTCAGAGATTTGTGTTTTAACAAGCTCTCCAGTTAATCTGGATGCCTAAGTTTGAGAACCACTGTTTAGAAGTCGAGTGGGCCCTGATCGAGGGTCCTTGGGAGTCTAAGAGGTGAGAAAGGGAGTACTTGCGGATGTATTGGATTGATTTTCAACATTTCAAAAAGCTGAAGAAAATGTCTGCCCAGAGAAAGACTGCTGAGGCTAACAGAGCTGTCACTTTTCATTGCTGCTGCCTAGAATCACGACAACATGGTTTGATAATGGTTCTCATCACAAAAGTGCTGGTTTGTAAGTGGATACACCATTCACGAATCAAAAACAGACATATGGATTTATAACTCATATATGTAGGCTTTTTTGGGAGGAAGACAAAATTATTTCAAATTGAAGATCTATGGCAATGATGAGTATAATTAAAGAAAAGTCTCAGGTGACTACAACTTTGGGAAGTATCCATTTGGGCCCAGTCCTTGCTCTATCACCTATTTTTGGCATAACTTTGAACAAGTCTGATAATCTTCCTGTGTTCTCAGTTCCCTACATATAAAATGGTTTTAGTAATGCCTGTCCTCCCTTTGCCTTGCGTTTAAAGACAAATTGAATCATGAATACTTTCCTGCCAAGCAAAGGGGATATAAGTTATGAGTAACTGATAACCCTGGAAATTATATTCTCTTTAGGTTGGTAATAAATTGCTTATTCAGTACCCAAATGATAATCTTAGTAGTCTAAAAATAGTGGATTTTCCTAATGGAACTCTGTAATATTTAAGACCTGCCTTGAACACTTGCAGAATTTGATGATATTTCTCAGAAGGGGTGCAAACAAATTCCAAATATTCTGTAATTACTGCTTTACTAGTTTCTAAGGAGCAAGGAACCAGAAAATTAAAGGGAAAGTAAGGGTTGGGGTAGGGGATAAAGAAGTTAGAATTTTTGACTGAAATGGTTTTGGCAGAAAAATCCAGGGAATCTTTTCCTGTCTCTGAATTTTAGATGTTAGAAGGAAGGGAAGAGGCGGCCAGATTAACCCCCTTGTGCAGTGTTCTGCTCAACAGCCAACAGTGTGTGCTAGGGTGCTGTGGGAGAAGCCAAGTCAGATGAATGCACTGAGAACAGGAAGAAAGACTTTGCCCAATCAACTTCTCAAAACTACAGGAAGATGCATGTGGTGTGGGCACAGGAATTGCCCCAGTCATTCTTCTTGCTATTCAGGAGAAGGATCACAGAATTCAGGGATTTACCAAGGTTTTGCGGTAAGTATGTGGCTGCTGTGGCTTGGATTAGTCTGCAAAACAAATAAAGGCAGCACCATTCATAGACAGCTCATCGTTTCTTTAAAATCATTTACATTGATTAGACCATGGAACCAAGCTGCCCAGACATTTTCTTCCTCCTGGTGTGGCTTTCTCAGCGCCTCTGTGGAGAAGTCACAGCCTCTCTGAATCCCCAGTCCCCTAAAATCATTTCAGCTCTCTCATCTTGTTTATGCATTCTGGGGGAATATAGATTTTCTCCATTCTCCCTTGGGTTCTTATAGATCACCCCGCTCAAACAGCAGAGGGAGAGGGAAAGAGAAAGCAGTTTCTTTCCTTCAATCCGCCCAGGTACCCACTCCCATGTATTGGTGTCACCTTGCACAATAGTAGGAACAATTAAGAAGGGGTGATTTGGGGCTCCTGCTATACAGTAAGTAATGCCTGACTCCTCTGGGGTCCTCAGGCCCTACTTCACAGCAGATGGTCAAAAATATTCTCTGAATTACTCCATGATTATTTATTGCATCTAATCCAGATAGCTGGTCATCATTCTGTACCAAGGTTTCTGAAGTGACTGGAATAAAATGGTGTCATTTAAGATGCTACTCAGGAGAGCAATGGCCAAGGAAAAGAGTTGTGGGGGAGAAAATCTGCAGGAGAAATGATCAATAGATCTAGCCTCCATAGAACAATGAGGGCAGGCCTGCCCTACAGCCAGAAGAAACTTGGGAAACTTGGTGTTCTCTTGCAGCCTTAAACCTGTAACGGAGGGGCAATGAAACTGTTCCCTTTGACATCTAGTTGAGAATCTCTATTTTGAGATTAGAGATGGAGTTTTTGGCATCCATTCAAATAATAAAATTCATTTTAAAAATCAAGGTATCATTGACATACAACATTATATTAGTTTCAGGTGTACAACATCTAACTTTAATATTTTTACATATTGCAAAATATCCCAAAGATACATTCTTAAACTACTATTTCTAAGTTAACTTCAAGAAGACGTTGCACTAAGATTTCATGACAATTAGCAAAGTGTGAGTTCTACCAATGGCATTATCAATATGAAAGCAATCTTAAAATCAGACCTGAGTCTGTGCTCCAAGCCTGAGAATACTTTCCCCACTGTATAAAGTTGTTGTAGGGGTTCTGTCTGGCTTTAACTAAATTCAAGGAACAGTGCCTTAAATTCATTCAAAGCTCCTGAAGAGGAAAACTTAAGCCCAGAATATACATAAGTAAGAAATAAGTAAATGTTTATGAGAAATAGTTAAGGGGAATTGTAAAACAGAATTTGTTGCTGGTTGCTGGGAACGGTTACTCATCAGCAACCTCAAAAGCAAGCCCAAAAAGGAAGGAAAGAATTCAAATCCATTCATTTGAACTAGTTTCACTAGTCAACTGAAAATTATGTATGATTCAGTTCTTTGGAGTTAGTGAGGAGAAAACCTTATCACTTAACCATCAATTTGAGGTGCCAATGAAGTGAGATCTGCCATACAGTTAAGTTAGTGGAATTTTTCTTTCAACCTTGGTATTATAGATTATAATGTAGAACCTAAAGCTCTTTCACTAAAATCATTGGTTTATCCTTGACATTTTCACACAGGAATATTTTTTATATTCCCAAAGTCTATTTTTTTGACAACAAAATGCCTTATGACAGACACTTAAGTGCTTTTAAAGTGTAATTGATTCCTTTAGAATATTTGAGAAAAGAACCCTACACAGGCGTCAGGAGACATGGTCTCTCCTGTGATGCAGTTTTGTCACAATAGAAGATTTCAATTTTTTTTTTTTTTGCAATGGACTATCTCTTGAGATGTGATCTAATATAAAACTCAAGATTAATTCTGCCAAAGGGTAAAAGGTAAGATTTCTGTTCATAAACTAAAAACAGTAGTACTATACAATAATACTGTAAGGACATTTAACATGACCATCAGATTTCAATTTAGGCAATTATGATGTTTTAAATTTGGGGGTAGGACGGCAATTTTTTTTGAATTTTATGAATAAAATGAGATTTTGCTGTTAATTTTATTGTCCATGCATTTAAATTCTCACAATTCAAATTGGAAGAAAATAAGACCACATTGGAACCTAGCTTTGGGACACTTGAAAAATATGTTAATCCTCCTCAACCTCCGTTTCATTAACACTGAAGAGTATGGGGCTTGGACTAGGTCACAAATGTTAAATTCTATCGTGAAGAGAACCAGCACTTCAGGGAGGATGCTTAGCAGATTGTCTGGGGAGGATTTAGATCACATGTTCCAACTATGACTGGGTTGAAGAGACTATCCATCTCTGTCCCAGTCTCTCAACAAGTGGAAATTCCCCGGGGGTCTAGTTTTCTAGAGGAGCTAAAGAGTGAAGGTCTGTCCTGGCTGTGCCTGCAGCAGGCACTGCTGTGACTTTGACCCTTTCCTACAGCAGAATCTACACCCTTGAAAGAAGGTGGCTGGAGATTAGGGAACACTAATGATAATGAACCTTTATTATTTTGCTTAACTAAAAATAAAAAAATCATTTTATTACATATAGGACTTTTTTAGTAACTAATGATACAGTGGCATATGAAGGCAAAATTTCAGCCAAGTAACATTTTATTCATATAGACTCTGTTTGATTCTGGAAATCCGGAGAACAAAATATATCACACAAATACATTTGTGTAATATATCCCATTACACAAATGGGCATTTGATTTACACGACTTACATAGAGATGTAATTGCCCAATCAATAGGAAATTTCAAATATATTTTCCCAATAATTTTCTTTAATGACCCAAATTATGGTAATTCAACATCACTGCTAGAATGGATCTGGTCTTCAGTCTTCAACAAAGGAAGCACTTGAGAATTTGATTCATTGTGGGTTCCAGTACCCCAAACGGAAGTGAAGCCAAGGAAGTGAGAAAAAGATAATGTAATGATGCTCCTGAGGAATAGGGATTATAACCAATTCTAAAAGTAACAGAAGGTGAGGGATGCCCATAATGAATTGTGTTTAGCCCAAAAGCAAACCTAGACAAATCTTTATCATTAAAGGGAAGCTCCTGCAGGTGAGTAGCATTTGGGCAGAGTATCCAAGGTCCGGGATTTCTGTTGCGACAAATTCTATGGCAGATGAAAACATGGTGCTCTGAGCTGCTTTCCAGCTCTTAGATAGAATGGTCCTCTGGTGATGTATCAGTAAGTAAGAGACAAAGCTACTCACGTGGTATTATGCCTTGGTTAGCCAGCTGTTCCTGGGTCCTTCTCTGTTGAAGTCGTAACTGCAAAACTTAGAAAAGGAAGCATTAGTTTGTGAGTTGTGCTAAATATGACTATGATCACTTATTTTGCATCATACACATCTTACATGACTTTCATTTCTAGAATAGTTACAAAAGTGTGAGGTACATTTCATTTCCATTGTAGATATGGAGAACCAAGTATGAGAGAAGCCGAGAGAGTGGCAGGGTTTTGCAGCAAGGAGGTGACAAGCTGGGATTAGGACACTTTTCTCCTCTTTGAAATGAATGCTATTTTCACAGTAGCATCTTCCCTTTTTCTCTTCTATACCACTTGGGAAATGAATACCATCAATCTCTGTTAGGAATTTGTGGTTTCAAAAGGAGAGATAGAAGGAAGAAAGGTTTTGGAGTCTCACCTGGTTGAAATCTCATCTCTAGTCCCATCATAGGTGGGTAACTCTGAACAAGCTGCTTAAACTCTCTGACCTTCACTGTCCTCATTTATAAGTGGGAACAGTGTGTACCTTGTGTTGTTGCTATGAAGTTTGATAAAACAATGTACACACGCTGCTTAAAAGTGTCTGGCATGTCATAATTCATCAATAAATGGTAGTATTATGAGGAGATGGGATCCATTTGGAAATTCAAACAAGGGCTTTTGGAATTACACCTTACTTAGAAAAATTAAAATTAACTATAGTCTATATTATAGAAATGTGTTACTATCCATATCAAAATTTATTACATACCATACATACACACCTATAACAGCACACACATATCAATAGTAATATGCTTTTTACTATTAATCAACTATTACTAATATATATGATTAAGACAATAGAAATGGAAATGAAAGAGAAAATAGGAAAAATATTTTAAACAAAATTTATTTGAAGAATTTGGTGAGAAGAAGAAGGAGAGAAATATATACTACTATCTATGAAGGGAGGTTAGTTTGGGACCTTTCATATGTTGTTGGAAATTTGAGGATTCCACAATGTCATGTACACCTGTGTCTGCAAACATCCACCTTTTCTCAGGAGAGGATCCATAGTGTCTGTCAGATTCCCAAAGAAGGCTAAGGCCTCCAAGAGGTAAGCACTTTCCAGAAGTATGAAAATCTGGACTTCCTGAGAACATGTAAAGATATCATGTATCATGTATCATGTAAAGAGAACATGTAAAGATATCACTCTCTTTGCAGTGCACTGCACGCATACTACCAGACTAATTTCCCTAAAACTCTTTTCATAAGGTTACTTTTAGCAGTGTTCTGTTGTGGCCCCTTTTCTACTCTTCATATAAACTCTCTTCTCCAACTCAGCCACCCAAGCCCAACACCAACATATGTGTTCACATCCTATGCCTTTTACCAAGATGGCTTTAGATATGGAACTTGGTGTATGGTTTGAGGGTAGGCTATAATCTTAATGTATTCTAACTAGTTGACAACTGTATATAACTATACACAAGCACCATTTGTTGAATAATTTTCCTTTGCTCATTGATTTATAATGTGACTGTTGTCATTTACTAAACGTCTGTATTAAGCATGATCTGTTTCTACATGCTAATTTCTAATTTATACTAATTTGCACTTTCTATCCCTTTCTTTTTTAGCAGCTAAAGTAGTAAATGTTTTCTATTTCAAGATGACAAACTGGGCACCTACCATTTTCTATAAATAACAGAAATGTTTTAAAATTCTACACTGACATTGGAAAAGGAGGGGATTCTGCAGTGAATCAGGACTACAAGTAGTCTGTAAGACATAAAAAAAAATACGGTATTGAAATGGAAAGCTACATCTCAAGACAGATGCAAGTAAATGATTGAAAGGAGCAGGAAGGGGTCCAAAGCTCAGTGACAGGGTTGTTAGTTGAGGTATCAAACAAGGGGTCAACTTCCACCTTGTCTTGACACCCTCCCCACATTGGACCAGACGCTGCTTATGGGGGATGAGCTCTCTAGGTGAGAGCAGCAGATAAGGTATCTTGGGAGACATAGGAGTTGGCTTCTAGATTACTGGCAATACCCAAGAGAGTACTGAATCTTTCACTATCTGAAACTAGCTACTGGTAATCCTGTACATCCCTCCCAATCCTGAATATATAAGTCAGATTAAAAACACAAGTGTCAGCAACATGTCTTTCCCCACAGGCTGTGCTCACCTTCACACCACACAGTCTAACAGGTCTTCATAAAGGCACAATGTGCGGGCATGATCAATAATCACCTAGTATGAGAGGAATGTCAGCACCATGAAAGAAAGACTCTAAACTTAGAAGGAAAGAATGTATGGATTGAGGTAGCAACATAAACAAATGGAGCAGGTCTTTCTTAGAGACAGGGAAGATAATTTCCATTAATTAAAAATAAAATAAACTATCTGGCATCCATTAGGATGGCTTTTAGAGAGAGAGAGAAGAGAGAGAGACAGAGTCAGAGAGAGAAGTAGGTGCTGGTGAGGCTGTGGAGAATTGGAAACCTCACTTACCATTGTTCGGGAGGTAGAGTGGAACAGCCACTATGAGAAAAGTATGGCAGCTCCCCCAAAAATTAAAGATGAAACTATCAAATAGTCCAGCAATCCCACTTCTGAGTTTGTATTCAAAGGAAGTGAAAGCAAAGATTTGAAGAGACCCATGATCACAGCATTATTTATAACTAAAAGGTGTAATAACCCAACAGTCTATCAGTGGAAGCACAGACAGACTAAATGTAGGTATGTACACACAATAATAGAAGATTAATCTTAAAGAGGAGGGAAATTCTAACACATGGTGAGCATGGATGAAACTTGAACATTATGTTAAGTGAAATAACCCTGTCACAAAAGGACAAATACCATATGATTCCATTTAATGTCATATCTAGAACAGTCTAGAGTCAATAGGATGGTGACTCACAGGTAAAGGGAGAAATGGAAGACTGTTGTTTAAAGGGTAATCTGAAGACGGAGGGTGGTGAAGATTGCATAACAGTGTGAATATGCTTATGCCATGGAACCAGACACTTAAAAATGGTAAATTCTAAATTGTGTGTATTTTACTAAAATTAAAAAAATTAGACCAAAGATCAAAGTAAATTTTAGTTCACTAAAATACGCAAACTTCAGTGGAGGCTGAATGTCAGAATATAGTTAAAAATGATTAGAATACTAGAAGATTGAGCTGAAATGTCTTCTTTGATGTAACACA
Source organism: Scalopus aquaticus (assembly GCA_004024925.1). NCBI lineage: Eukaryota > Metazoa > Chordata > Mammalia > Eulipotyphla > Talpidae > Scalopus > Scalopus aquaticus. The sequence continues at coordinate 34,430 of PVIJ01005297.1, forward strand.
AAGGGATAAGGAGGTGGTAAGCAAAACTAGTATGACTCAATGTAGAAACATTAAGTTTCCAGGAAAAAGTATTTACCTCTAAACTTAAGATAACTATTACTAATATCTGATGGATCTTCTTCCTATATGATTATGTGGGATCACATTGTATGTTTTCCTCCATAAGTTGTTTTTTTATTATTAATATAGGACAGGTATATCCCAGTATCATTTAATATTTTTAGATAGATGTTATTTTAGTCACTACATAGTATTACATTTTTTGGCTATTCTATAAGGTCTTGAAACAAATGTCCATTGTTGGCTACTTAGTTTGTTTCCAGTATTTTACCATAAAAAACAGCAGTGGACATTCTTTGTAGTTAATGTAAAACCGTAGCCTCAAAATTTTTCTAAGGTATACTCCTAGAAGTGGAACTGTTTGGTTATAGGAAATATCAAGTTTGAAGGCTTTTGGTACATAGAGAAATAGCTCTCCTAAAAGGTGGTTCTATTTTCTTCTCAGTAGCTCAGCATGCCTGGGTTACCCACTGCCTTTGGCCTTGCTGCTCTTATCACTTGGAAGCTGCTATAATCCTTCTGTCCACTGAATCTGGAGGCCTAGCTGCCAGTTCAGGGCTCCAGGCCTAAAGGGAGAGGCCGGGAGCCAAGGCCAGAATAATCTTGGCAGTGGATTTTGTCCCTGGGTGGCTCTTGTTCAGAGTGAATGTCCACATCCTTTTCTGTGGTTGCTGCAGTGTGGCATGTAGGAGAGCCCTGAAATCTTGTGTTCCATGAAGCAGTCCTTCCCTCTGGGTACAGCTGCCCTCAACCATTACTGACCTCCTTCCCTCTCTGCCTCTGTGTTTGGCTGAGCAGTGCCTCCTGCCTTGGTTTAGCTTGCTGTGGCCATTTGGTTCCCCAGAGCTCTTGGCAGACCTCCACTGATCCAATAGAGCTAAAAATAGTTGGAGCAGCGGGTTGCCTTTTGGCCCATGCCTTCTCCCCACTCCCAGTTCTAACCACCTACAAATCACAGATTTCATGGAGTTTTCTCTTCCCTTCCGTTAAGGCCATATGGTTATCTTTGGGAAGTAAAAGAGGTGAGCTCTTGTTGCCTTCTCCATTTTCTCTTACTGCTCTGGCATTTGGAGGTCACTCTTTCCAAGCTTCTGGAACCCAGGCCATTTATCCCTTTATTTTTGCATTCTCTTGGTCACTGATGTCAGAATTAGGAATCGCATGTTTACAGTCAAGTTGCTTCTTTACTCAGCAGATCCCAGCTCTCGATTTCCTCGTCAATCGGCTATTCTTGGTCCAGTATCACACTATTCAAATTATTCTAGACTTAGGATAGCTTTTCATTTCTAGCATAGAGGATCTTCTTATTTCCATTCTAAAACAAATGCTTCTCAACTACTCTAGCTTGTTTCCATCCACTCTTGCCCACTCCCTACCCCGGCCATGAACTTCGGAAGCAGTATAGCACCTTCCACCAACCTCCCTCCTCCCAAGCACCTACCTCCCCCCCACCCAAAAGAACACATTCCTTTGATATTCTACAATCATAAGTGTAAACCTTATCAAGTCAGAGAAGCAGTCCCCTGTTTAATCATTACTAAAGAATATAAAGAAACTTCGGGATCAAGTGGAGTGCAGGACTAGGAATAAGTCCCCGGCATGCAGCTGGGTCTGGGAGGGAACCCAAATCAAGAATGAGAACCAGAGAACCCCTACACACCACTGGTCACAACCAGAACAAGCCTCTTGCCTGTGCCCAGGAGGGGAAGCAGAACCACCCAGGAGAGGAAGGTTAAGTACAACAGTGGTAACCTCTTGAGAGTTTCAGAATAAAGGAAGAAAAAAAAGAGTTGAAGAAAAAGGAAATATCACAACTGACGGACATTTTGACATTGCTCTTGTCACAAAGACAGTCAACTCTGCCCTATTCCCCTAGCTGAAGGGCAGTGTTTTCTTCAAGTAGAAGGGAGGCAGCATGATAGAGCAAAGAGTTGGGAATGGAAAACAAGCTCAACTGAGTCAAATTGAGTCAAGTCAGGTACATCAAGCCATATAACTTTACGCAAGTCACTATGTCTGTAGAGTTCTAGCCTGCTCATCTGTATACAGCAATAATATTAACAATAAATCATAATCACCAATTTGGGACTATTGGGATGGAGTTAATGAGTTAACCACTTTCTAAACTATACAAGGCTGGCACATATCTTTCTGATTTGTAACGATGGTGGCTGCTTCAGGAGAAAGAAAGTGCAGGATATGGTGGCTGTTTACATGTGGTTACAGAATCTGAAGAAGAAAAGGGAGCTATAAGTGGCCTTGTGAGACTAATGCCTTAAACATTGGCCATACCCAGGGTTCCTGGTCTCAGTGGGTAGGTGGCACAAACTGAGAAGGAGGAATTTTGTAGAAACCTTGTAGGAAGAGGGGACTGAAGACATGGGTTATGAGGTACACAGAGCAGGGAAAGGCAGAGGACAGAAAAAGGAGTAAAGAGAAAATGACTCCTCAATTTATCACACATCAGTTCTTTCATCTTCCTGTTTATCCTTTTATTGCTTTTCTTTGTCTCTTGGGCATTTCTAGAATTAAAAAGTGCACTTAGTCTCTAGGACAGAAGTTTTTATATAAATCATCTCATTGAAACTTCCTACTAATCCAGTAGGAATTATTTCCTCCAGGTAACAGCTCCTCAGACCCAGAGGGCAGGAATGGTGTACCCAAGGCCATAGAGTTACAAACTGGGGGAAGAGAAATGCAAATCCATTACTCTGGTCTCTAAAGTTTTGCCCCATGGGTGCAAATTCCAGATAGATCTGTTTGAATGACAAACGGTAACTTTACCATGTCTACCTTATGTCTTAATGTGTTTCCTTCATTTGGAGAGGTTCTTTCAAATGAAAAGCCAGAAGCCACTAGAACATGAGACATAATTCATGAGACCTGCCTCCACAGTAACACAACATAAAGGACCCTCAGCTCAGCATCACTGCTCACAGTGTCTCCATAGCAACAATCATGTAGGAGACTATCTTCACCTGGAGCCAGTAGCAGCAGGGCGACTGTACTAACGATGTAGGTGATGGGTCCATCTGAGTCTCCAGGTAGGTTGAGGCCCCTGAATGATCCCAGGCTGTGACGACATCACACAGAGCTGTTACCATGGTTTTGGTGAGAAGTATTGCTTTTCTGAGGATTTCAAAACACTTTATGTCCCAACCCCATGCTTGCTCATTTCTGACAGAGTGGAAAATGCGTCTCCTTGGCTGAAATGTTCCTCTTGAGTCCAGCCCAAAGATGACATTTTTAGGAAAGTTTGAGAAGAATCCTGTGGCTGTACTGAGTCACGATAGAGTGGAAATGGATCTTTGCTATTTAAAGAGTTTTGTGCTACTGTTTGAAAATGTCACATTGCTAGGGAACCGCGGAGATGGAAAACTTTCCATTTACCATCAACAAAGAGAGATTGTTTCGAATGTGAAACAATTGAAGAGAAGTTCTGGTACCTGTCTGACTGACATAGTAGGAGATAATGGGAGTTTAAGAACATTGGTTTTGGTGTCCTAGGAAGGCATATTCTTCCAGAATAGCACATGTAGTTCTAGACCCCACTTTGCTCTTATGCGGTTGTTACATTAAACAGATCTCTCCAGATCTACCTTTCAATGTAAACCAAAAGGGACTGGATTAGTTTTGATCAGGCTTGTCCCAATTTACCTGTTACTACGAGTCATGTGGGGTTTGATGAAAAACACCTATATTGGGGGTTCCTTTACTGGAGAGTATAGTCCAGTGGGTCTGCGGCATAATGGAAATATATTTTAACAAACATTTCAAGAAATTCTGAGGAAAAAGTTTTGAGAAATAGAAATGAGCAAATATTTTAATTGCAAAACTAAGACCACATTTTAATACTGTTTTGTGCCTTGCTTTTTCAATAGCAATAAGCTGTTGTTTTGGTGTGGCTGTGTAGATGAGACTTTGATTTTTAACATTTACATTGTATTTCATCATGTTCCAATATCTTTTTAATTATTTTTCTTTCACTATACATTTAATTTTTTTCCTCCAGAATGATGTGTCACTTTCTATACTTCCTAAAACTACCAGAGGTACCCCATTTTACTACATCCTATTAACAACAGATAACAATGCTACTGAAGAAAAAAGTTTTACTAATTTGATAATAATGGTATCTCATTATACTTGCTAATGGGTCAAACGTTTTCAAAGATTTGTTGAATAATAGTATGTTTGCTTGATAACGTTCTTTGTAATATTTTTCTATTGGAATTTTTTTCTTAAAGATTCAGGAGAGCTACTTATATTTGATACACGTTAAACATAGTTATCTATGTTGTAAATTTTCCCTGACTTTTGATTTGCCTTTCAATTGTGTTTGCGATGATTTCTGGCATTTAACATTTCAATATGCAATCCTTTAAGAAAAAAACTGTTTCATAATTTCTATCTTTAGTGTAGACTTAGAAATATCTCCATATCCAGGTTATATATATATTCACTTCAAGGTTCTTACATTTTGATTTTGGTTTTTGCATTTGACTTTCAGTACATCTGGAATTAATTCTAGTACATAGCATTAAAAAAGGCATAATTACTTTTTCTGAATCATTAATTATTCCAACATAATTAATTTCTACATCGCTTGGATTTTAGACTGCTAAACATAGATATCATTTTAATCATACAGTATATACTTGCATAACCTTAAGTTTGTTTTTATACTTTTTTTTTCTATTATGACCTTAATATTTTATTTTATTTGGTGTCAGGCTGAGTTTATCCTTATACCCATATCAGTAACAGAGGGAATATATCAAATTAAGACAGCAGTGCCATGTATTCATGTGAGTGTATATATACAACTGGGAAGGAAGTTTAGTCTAATGAAATCTGAAATGAGTAAGTTCTGACAATACTGAGGATTTTAAGAAAAAGGAAGCAAACAAAAGGAGAGGGAGGATGGGGGATTAGGTAGAAAGAGGAAGTAACAGAACTAGAGTAGAACGACAAAGATTTTTTCATGGTAAGAAGAATATTTGTGTGTGTGTGTGTGTGTGTGTGTCTAAGAGAGAGAGCGAGAGAGAGAATATCGATTCCTGTGATGGCCATTAATTCATGTGTAATTAATAGAAAATAAAAGTTTTGTTAAACCAAATGTATACCAGGTCTTGCCCCAGAAAGAAAACAAGAAATAGGCCAACTGTTCTTGCAAAAGTGTGAATTGATAAGGTTATACTTTTGCTCATATCATGAATTCTCCCTAGACCCCAATAAGAAGGGGGTTCTAATTCTGATAAAATTAAAGAAAGAAATAAAGACTTAAGAAAAGAGAAAAGAGAAAGAAAAAGGAATCAAGAAGGGAAGGCGGGAGGGAGGATGAAAAGGAGGAAGGAGGAAGAAAGTGGAAAGAAAAGGAAAAAAAGCAACAAAACCTAATGTTACATTAAAGAGTTGCTGTAAGAATGTCAGAATGAATCTGGCTATATGCTCAACTGGAAAATTGAGCATAAATTGGAAGCAGCAAATGGGGGGGCCAGGATAACTTACGTGAGCTATCTATCCTGCTCTAATCAGTAGAGTCACCATCTATTCGTAATTCAGTGACTAAGATGACAGGCCTACTTGAAACCCAGAAGTCTCTCCCTTGCCATTTCAGGTGGAAAAAGCTGTCTTTTCCTCCACACTGGGTGTAGAAGACTTTCCAATACCACCAGCAGTATTATCATCCCCGAACAATAACACGAGGCATCTTAGTACTTCCTAACTCTTTGACAGTTGTTAGTTCTGGTTTACTATTTTCCATCTAGAGTAATACATGGGCCCATGAACTTTTATCATCCAAAGAATCACAATAAAGTTGCTGAAATCTGTGTCATAAGCTTCTATTTGTTCCATTCAAATAAATTATCATTGCTAAGAGTATCATTCCCAGCCACTTCTTCTCTCATGTATGGATACACTGGATACATGGATACACTGCCTTCTTAATGCCATCCTATTATTCATATCTGATTTATTTTCTATTCTACTCTTCATGCAACTATTTTTTGATCAACCCTCCATTTTTCATAAGCAATGTCCCACAGTCTTGCTAGTTTTGTAGCCTCTGAGCAGCCTACTTGCCTTAACCCCTAAAATTGATCCTAATTTCTACAGGAACACCAGAATGCATGGCCTAAGATGTCTGTTTCTGGATTATAAGTTAATTTGTATTTAAACTTGAAGTCATAGTTTATGCTTATATATTAGTAAATCATCTTTGGGGGGTGAAAAGAAATAGAAAAATAAAAGATGTATATTAACTGTACCAAACAGACAGCATCATCACACAGTCAGCTTCCGCCCTTTCTTCTCAGGTTCCATAAATTCCACTCCCTCTAGGAATGGCTGTGCCACAGCTATGTGGGAAGGTGAAATAACTGCCCAGATTTTAACAAGTGAATCTAAATGTCTTCTTTCAATGATATTTCAAAATAATAATACAATCATTTCATCCCTCTGGGATCTAGCCTCCATACCCAAGAAGGGCAGGACTAAGTTAGAATTATGTGTTTTCAAACCTTTTTGTTTAAATATATGAAACATGTATTATTTAAATACATGAAACATGTATTTAATGAAAGCTGAAGTTTTACATGAAAGGAAAAAAAAACAGCACAAAAGTGAGCAAAAAAAGCAAAACCTTTTCTGAAATGTCAAAGTGGAGCAGAGTTTGAAAATGACTGGATATCCCTTAAGCCCCTTCCAAATTAAATAATTTTTGTGATTTGTGTATATATATTTGTATATGATTTTGCTTAAGAATGGCGTGATCTTATCTAGGAGCGAGGGATGGAGTGGGTATGGTGCCATTGCACTGACAGAGCCCTGTTCTCCCATCTTGGTCCACTGAACCTTCCTTGGGGAGGATGATTCCTCAATAATACTGAAAAGCTCCTGATTCCATCAGAGAACTCAGTTAGGTCCCTTAGCAACAGCAGCAGAGGGAAGCATCCTTTCACATCAGCAGATGGTGGTGGGCTTTCACTACTTCTGCAGCAACTTCTTAGAATGAACTCTTGGCTTCTACTAGAAATCTCCTACACTTTGCCTAGCAACCAGCACAACACAAGGAAAAAGGAGTCATTCCCTCAGACCCACAATGCTTTTGTGCTCTCATTGCTCTATACCTTTTTTATGTTCTGCCTATAGAAATGGTGTGTCTGCATGGAAATCATTTTTATGGTTTGAATTTTGGATGGTTAGATACCAAAGTCCAGAATTTGTAGGAAACCAAAATGAACTGTATTTTAAAAAATAACCTGCATCTGTATTTATTTTCTGCTTTGTGCATAGGCCACATACTCATGTGTAGTGATTAGAAGATCTGTGTCTGCCACAGCATACCAGTGGGCTGTCCCTTGCTAGTCACATAAGAGTTCAGGAGACCGGACCCTGTTCCTTCCATTAAATAGCTGTGACCTTGGTCATGATCCTTCACCTCTCTAGACTTCAATTTCCTCTTTCATAAAACAAGAAAAACAAGAACTATGACTTCAGAGGCTCCTTGGAGTGTTAACATTTCATGACACTTGGCTTTGTTTTTGACTAGGGTCTTAGGAGTGTCTTCAAATTCAGATCTCTGAGATTTTTCTTAATTTCTGCAGTTTGCCCCTTGAACTCATTCTCTCTCTTGTAACATTTCTTAGGATCATGTCTACAATGCAGAAAACAGGCGTGAGATTGCAAAGCAGAACTCCATTAAGAGTTCTAAAGAGTCAGAAATGACATGTCAGGATCTCAGATGATCCCCTAGTGGAAATGTGAACTAGAATCATACTTCTAGGGATGTTACAGAAATCTTTAGGATCACCAGGGCAACCTGGTGATCATGTATGTTATTCATTTATATGGCATTTCAGCCTCTCAGAAAGTAACAAACAATTCCTTGCTCTTTGCTGAGGCATGAGGGTGATAAAAGCAATCAAAGGCATGAATAATCTAGTGTGGAAGAGAAGACATACACACTTGAGTTAGATAAACAAAGTGTAAGGCAACACATGATTAAAGAATGCATATACACAGAAGGCAACCAAGGGTAAAAGAACCGGACCTTTATATTTTCAAGTGAGAATCATTTCAGTAAGTTGGTTAATAAAGGGCATCCTGACCAAAGGAAGACTATTCATGAGAACTTGAACGTCATAGAATAAAAAAGGTGCATCCTGGGCAAGGTTGACTTCACGAGCCCACGACTTGTGGCACTAGAGCCGCATGCTGAGAAGAGCCGTGTGCTTAGCTCAATGCTGTCTACCACCATCTCAAATTTTAATAATGTTTGAACAAAGATGTTCACTTGTCATCTTGTATTAGGCCCCACAAAATATGTAGTATTCCCAAAATATTGCCTTATTCCAGAACAGGAGTCCTATCGTCGAGTGGCATGAGATGCTACTGGAAAAGGAAATGGAGATCACCCACAGAGGCCCCTAAATGCTACTCTGATGTATTCAGCTGTTTGGTGTAGGAAGAGGGCAGCACCAGCATTCTTTGAGCAGCAGAGTAATGCGATAATACTGAGATTTAGGTTGACTGTTCTCATGCTAACATGAATGGGGGAGTTAGGGCTGGTTTGGACCCACGGACCCACGGTCCATGAGTCAGGCAAGAAAGTCCACTTGGACATAGTGGGAATGGAGAGGAGGGGAAAGAGTTGAGAAACAAGCAGAAAGAATGAATTACTATATTTTGATGAAGGTAAGGAAAACTGGAGGGGAGGGAAAAAGGAGAGTCAAGAAAGGCAAATCAAATTTACATGACAATCCCTTCAATTAGACTTTTGCAAAAAAACATATAAAGCTTTGTTACTATGATTGTTGACAGTAAAACTGGTAGAGCTGCCAGGGGCCTTTGAGGTGATGTTTTCATCTGGGAACATCATGGTAAGGTGAATAAGCGAACCACTCATTCACTCAACATTATTGATCACCTACTGTATGTCTGACACTGAAGATCTAGTTGTGAATAAATCTGTCATGGGCTTTGCCTATGAAAATTTTATAGTCTAGGGAGAGACAAAGATGTCAAACAAATAATTAGTGGTGGGAACATCATGAAGGGTAACTGCATATAGTTTAGGAATTAGAGAAGGCTCTTCTGCACTTTTCTCGCAGAAAAGTTAAATATATAAATGGAGTTATTAAGCCCATACTACTTAATTTACTTTCCTTTAGTTCCACTCAACAATAGCTTGTGTGTGTGTGCATCTATGTGGAAGTAATTTTCATTTCCGGAATGAATGCATAGAAGATCTGGCATACCTGAATGAGAGACTGACAATAAAGTTATGGAAAAGGGAGGGAGAAAAGAAGTTAGTTAATATCTGTGCTTAATCTCTTCTGAATGACTTTCTAATGGTTTTGGAAGGAAGCACTTTGCTTATCTGCTATGGATGTGAGCTCTCTCCCTGATCTTCATTTCCCCTAAGTGAGTATCACCCAGTTATACAGAGCTTTCCCCTAGGAATTGTGGAAATGATGCTAGGAAAGAGAAAACTCAGTAGCTCTCAGAGGTGGCCATTTTCAACCACAGGAGTAAGGAAAACAATAAAGCAGGTTGATAATCACAGAGAAAAATGGGTATGGATGAGAGCCAGGGGGAGTAGCCCAAAGGGGTTCAAACCCTCAATTCCAGCTTATTTTCCTCCAAGTCCCAACCACATTCCTGTGGCTGAATTCCTATGACACTCTTGTATCTTAATAGTAAGTGATCTTTTTTTGCTTAAGCTTATTCAGGACTTCTAATATTTGACTCTTTTGTTTGCAAACAGAGGTTCCCTAGTGACTAGTGTTAAAGACAACCTCAGTGGTGGTGGAAGGTCACCACCACAGGCAAGCAAAGCTCTGAGACCTATTTTTAAATCCTATTCTGCTTGTTAAATACTCCAAGGTTCTATAAAGGTGACAAAAAAAAAAAATACACACCAAAGCATGACATTGGCAGACTAGAAACTGGCTTAAGCAAGTCATGGAAAGCATCTTGGATGGCAGTTATGTTGCATCTTTATATGGTGCCAGATAAAGACCACAAGTCCCGGATATAACAGAGCCTCGGCCAGGTGAAGCTTCTTCCTTCAGAAAGTGGTAGCATGGGTCCATAATTGAGTCTTTGACTTTTTCCTTTTTGTTGAATCCTACTCTGGGCTTAGAGCTAAAGGTTAGTATTTGCAACATATATTATAGATTTAAGTCTCTTTTCACCCAATGAGTGGCCCACCTTCTCACTTCTCTCCTCTACCTGGCATTATCTGACCCTGGGACAAAGCTGTCTTTCACATGAACAGCCTGAGTCACTCGTGGCTCCGGCATGTCCTTCCTTGTGGTACACAGGCCTCAAATTTCATGGTAAAGAGGACACAGGGGGGCCTCCCTGGTGGCCCAACAGGTTAAGTAACAGCACTATGAAGCTATCCAGAGCCACTGCAGCACGAGTTCGATACCTGGCCAGGGAGATTCCCACATGGCGCAGCAGACCTCTCCTGTCTCGCCCGCTGCTCCCCTCAGCAGTGTATTTCAGTAGATCTGCTTGTTCTGCTCCCCATTCTGTCTCTGGTGAATCCTCTCACCACCCCACACCTCTGGCCTCCACCTCAGCTAGTATGCATAAATAAATAAATCTTTAAAAAAAAAAAAGAGGCTACAGGGGTGCTGGTGTAAAGCTGGGAAGAGAATGGCCTGATAGGTCATGGTGTCAGTGCTGTTCTTGACTCAACTCTGGCCATGTTTCCCAAACAAGGTTGAGAATCAGGAATTATTTTTGTGTGTCTTTCTGTTGCTTGGGCACACACTGCTCCTTGTGTTCTGATTCCAGGTACCAATAATAACTGTTCCCTGGCCAAACATTTCCTTGTGTGCTGTGGCATGGCCAAATGGCTTCAGTGACCAAGAATGACGTAGGCCTGACTGTCTACCCATCTACAGCTGGAAACATCTAGAAAAAGAGGGACAGTGATGATCAGACCACTGAGGTGGCCCACTGTGCTCTGAAAGGAGCAGGCAAGGCTGGGGTACTGGCGAGCAGATGATCAGGCATGCATGGGAGAGGCTGAACCGGGCTCACACTGTACATTCTCAATCCTATGGGATGCCCCGACACTGCTTTGCTGAAGGGCAGTGAAAGACATTCATTCAGACCAGCTTCTTAACAATGGGAATCTATGGAGGGTAAAAAGCAGGGGCTAGTCAAATCTCAAGAGTCCAAACTCAGCATCACCCTGTAGTTATTTCAATGATCAAGCTTCACACACGGTCTAAAGTTGTTTTAGCAAGATGTCTGTTCACACAAACACTGCAAAGCTTTTCTTTCCCTAAGCACCACACTCTCAGTTTGTCAAAACATTTGAAGAAGACTAATTCATGCCTCAAAAGGAATTCTCTCTTACTCACAAAGCTGCCAGGTTTGTGAACTTAAGACTTTTATGTTACAATATCTCAAGACACTAGAGGGACGAGGAACGCAGACCTCAAGTGGAAATGCCATGGGGCTTACCATGTCACTAAGAGGGCAGAATCCACAATTTGCACGCTCTCTGGGAGGACTGGATGAGAGAGGCAGATGGCTCAAGTCAGCCCTGGCCAGTTTAGGTGCCCGTGAGAAGCACACAGGGTGGTAGCTGAAAACATAGGCTCTGAAGCTGGGGGTTCCTGAGTTCATATTTTAGCATTTATTTTCCCTAGGTAAGGGATCTTGTAAAATTTCCTTAATAGCTGAGTGCTTCAGTTTCTTTATCCACGAATTTGGGGAAGATGGAGGATCACAGTACCTCCCTGTAGGACAGTTGTGATGATGAAATCAGTGGGTATGTTACAGTATTGGAGCAATGCACAGCAAACAGTGAGCAGCAGATTAATTCTTGGGGTACTCTAGTGGAGTTGTAGTGAATCTGCCAAGACCCCTCCCTGGTCAGGAGGATAGGCAAGCAGGTCACACTGTCACCAGAATCATACGACTAGCATAGCTGTTTTGCTGCAGGGAATTTTTGCTTCCTTCACAAACAGGTCCTGAAGTACAGAACAGAAACTCGGCAACTGACATAAACAATTTCAAACAATAATTTCAGAAGACAAATTGTTCCATTTGGGCATCAAGATTCCTCTTAGAGGCTTTCCCCAATTGTTTATGTATTCCATGGCGCTGAGCCACAAGTGAATTAGGCAGACAGCATGCGCACGCCCTGGGGTGGCAGGAGGGGCCTTGGGGGAAGAACCTGCCTTTTGACCTGCTTTCTTTGAAAGCTATTCTGGTGGAGGTCTTGGGAAAGGGGGCTCTGATTTATGCCTTCTGTGTCCATCAGCCTGTTCATTGCCAAGGTCACAGGCTTGCAATCTGCTAGCAGGAGAGTCAGGCTAGAGTCCTGCTCTGCCATTTTCCTATGCATGCGAATATAAGCAGGTCAGAAAGCTTTTCTGAACTTGGCTTCCCATTCCTGTAGGAAAGGCATCCTTACACTCACTTTAGAGGGTAAATGCAGCCACCAAACTAAGACTGCTTTAGCAGTAATCTTTTACAGCACAAATACTAATGAAGTTATCACTGCTATCCCTTGAAAAATTGGGTAAGAAATGGTAAAAAAGAGCGATTAGGACTTGGGACAAAGACTGTGTTTTATGAGTGCAAGGAAAAGGAATTCTCCCCAAATTAAGAGGAAAATTTACCTTTTAACTCTTCAGCAGGGTCATTCACATTGCTGTGGTCCTTGAATATAGACTTAAGGTCTTTCGAGATCCTAAGTGAAGTTTGAGGGGTAGTATGCTATCATTTAGAGCATATTCTGCCATCGCAGATTATAAAACAAATACACTATCATTACAGAAAATTTGGAAGATCTACAAAAGATTCAGGATGGAAAGCAAAAATAATGGTAATTCAAGTATATATGGACAATGAAAACCTGCTAAAATTACACCCTCCTGCTTTCAATTCACATATATGTACATGTATATAAAATATATCCTACAATTTCTCAAGAATTGGGATTGTATTGTATATGTAATTTTGAAATCTACCTCATTTCATCTCACTGAATATTCTTTGAAGGTACCACATCTAATGTGCTTGTCATATTCCATTTTAATGTATTTATTTTCCATGTGTTGAATATCTCAAGTATGCCTTCAACTTTCCTGTAGTATATATAACACTAGAAAAGAATTTATAAGTTTTTGACCCTTTATGTGATATATAGTATATACTTTCATATGATACACACATATATATACATAATATATGATAGAAATGTGTCTATTTTATGTTAGATACTTATATAGTGGCATATAATAGATGTGAGTGAATTAATGAAATTATAAATATATTTGTATGTGTATATTTCACTGATCTACTAAAAAATTTGAATGTTAAAATATATTCTTGGTGCTACTGTTTTTACAAGATTTTGCAGCAACCAAATATTACACTTAAGAGTCAGGTTCTAATTTATTTAAGACCAGAATCTCTCAGAATCTCTCAGAGGCCAGGGTTCTACTAAGTCAAAGATTCCTTTGCAATCTCTGTGCCTCATGTTGTTCTCGCTCAGTCAATATTGTGCTGAATTTGCTGAATTTTCACCTCTCCTAACCTAGTTCTTTCCACTGTGAGCCAGCGAGGATAACTACTGTGTGCAAAGACAACTACGGAGCTGAGGGACCATGTACTGAGAGAGCCACTAGCTTCAGTGCAGGCATTTGTCTATCTAATCACACTATGTTTCCCCTAGGAAGCCCTGGGATCATGTGCTGTACTTAGTTTTGGAAGCCCAGAGACCACAGTTCTGGTTCTCAATCTACTGAGTGACCTTGGGCAAATTTCTTAATGTCCCTTACCCTCAGTCTTCTCATCTGTCAGTTTTGCAAAATCACGGAGTTGGTATTAAAATAGAAGTATATTAAAATAAATAAATAAATAAAAGTATATTAACTGATGTGAAATATGTGTGTGTACAAGTACACATATATTTCTATCTATCTATCTATCTATCTATCTATCTATCTTTCTATCTATCTATCTATCTATCTATCTATCTATCTATCTATATATCTATATATCTATCTATCTTGATGGGGAGAGTATCAAACTCTCCATAAAAATACAAGGTCTCAATGGAATACTATTCAGCATTCAAAAAAGATAAACACATGCAATTCACAGCAACATGGATGGAGCTAGAAGGGATCATGCTCAGTGAAATAAGCCAGAAAGAAGGAGAAAAATATCAAATGGTTTCACTTATAACAGGAATATAGGAGAATCAAATAAGAAAGAGACAGTCAGGAAGGGAGGGGGAGGGAAAGGGCTCAAAATGGGGGAGAAAAGAGCACAGGGACTATGGCGATGGTTCACGGGTGAATCGGTGGTGGGTAACCTATGGGGAATACACAATAATGTAAAAGATGTGAATAATAATAAAAAATGTTATATAAAAAAATACAAGGTGTTACAATTTAGCAGGCCGCTTTACTAGTTGCCTGAGTCCAAAACTTTGCTCCCTCTGGAGAGAGCTCTTTCCCGTGGTTTTAGACAGACCAGTATTATCAGTTACAGGGGTACAGGACTGGGGCTCTTAGTGGAGTGTGAAAAACAGCCACAAGTCCTTGCTAGACCTTGGAGACCCTCCTGGGTCCCAGACAAAACCTGGGGCTCTCTGTGGAAACACACAAAGACCTGAGTGGGATGCCAGCCACCCCTTCTGGGGACTTAAATGATAATCACTCCTTCTGCAAACAGTTTTTGAAAGAGAGAGAAGAGAGAGAATATAGAGAGAGAGCCTTTATCGAATATAATGTAAATTCTAGAATGATAATTATATTCATTACTCTTAAACATACCTTGGGATAAAAAGCAACAATAGCCAGCAGCATGTCTTAAGAGATAATCATGAGAGGCTGCTTATTTTTAACTTAGAAACAATGTGATGTTTTACATTAACATTTAAATGACTTAAAATATTGTAAATTAACATGCCATAGCATATTAGTATAAATATTGATATAATTTCAATTACATAATTAATATTAACCTGTGAATAAAGCTGCTATAATTTACGTAAGTAAACGAGAGTACATAAGTCTATGTGCTAGTCTATAAGAGTACATAAGTCTATCTCTGAACTACAGCAAATACTTTTTATATGTTTTTCCACCAAAGTCTCATAAAGTTTCCATTGGGGAGGAATTTTTGGTTTCACATTTACAAATAAAAAAGTTGAGGTTTGAGAGTTTAACGCTCACAAATTGATACAACCAGGATGGTGGAGGCCAGGAACTCAACCCAGGTCAGCCAGACTGCAGTTATGCCACAATATACAAATTCAAGCTGCCAACAAAAATTAATATCAACTGAGAAGCAAGTTTTCCCAGTTGTAGTTTTAATATGAATATGCTCTAGGGTTGGTGGAAATTTCATAGTGACTTCTCAAGTATTCAGCCAATTCTTGACTGAGTTCCTCAGATAAGGTATTTTTCACTCTCCATTACTCCTCTGCTTACAGATAAACAGTGCTCACTGCTAACTGATGCATTACTAAAGTTACTCCTATTTCTTATACAGCAAATAGGTAATCAAAGTAAAGAATATAGGAATTTAAGAAAGAATATCAGAAAAGTGAAAAATTGCTTATGATCTCACCACCCAGAGATAATCATTTTGGGAATGGGACCTTAAAGGGTTTTTTCTATGCTTTGACATTTTTGCTATTGTTGTGGTGTATTTTAACTCCTAACTTGTTTAAGCTATTTAAACTTTTAAAAGTATTTTCTTCAAAGAAAAAACAAAACTGTTTCAGGTCAAGAAATGAACCTGATATATATAGCATACTAACATTTCTCTCTTCTCTCTCTGTGTTTGTGGAAGGTGCTAAATTTAAAGTTGTCTTCTATTATTTCATGTCATGTAAGAGATTTAAATACGTAATCACTATAACTTCGATATTCAGTTCCTCTAGCTCCTCATTTGAATTTCTGACTACTGATTAGACTTACAGAAATACTTTTTTCATTACTATTATGATGTTGTCAATTTCTTTCTGTATTTTGGACTCATTAAAAAATTTCACAGATATCAATATATTCTTGCTTTAAAAGATTCAAATAGTAAAGAAAAGAGAATAATGCTATATGCATAAAGATATTCATAGTAGTGTTATTTATAATATAAAAATTATAATTGCCTTAATTTTCTAATACAAGTAGGAAGGGTTTAGTAAATTGTTACATACTCAATAGGTCGAACAGGATATAGTCTTGAAAGCAATAAATCATGATGCTATGTAGCAACTTGAAAACTACTTATACTATTAGGCTGGTTGGTAAAAACATATGCTTACACTCTGACTCTGGCTTTGTGCAAACATTTATGCATCTGGACAAAGACAGGGGAGTAGCACAAAAGAATAAAAAATTTCAAAGTACCGAGGAGATTATTGTTCAATGTTAAATATCATTTTCCGGATTTAGTCTTTTTTGGAGCTTCATCGTCCTGTATGGAGCTTGAGTATCAAAAAGTTCCATGTAGAACTTTGCCTCAGGCTGAGAAAACAGCCCAACCAAACATGAGAAAAAGATTGAGTGATTTCATAAAGGCAGAGTGTTTCCAGAAATAGGAAAGGCAGAACAGCTTATAAGGTATTTTCCAGTCATTTCACCTTATCTATGAAAAAGAGATGTCCCTGGGCCCAGTCGACTATGTTTCATGAGAAAGAGCTGATGACTTGCTGTCTCTGATGACTATGTACCACTTAAGAGGGGAAAGAAATGTAGGTTGAGTTGGAAAGCTCACTTACGTACATGGTAATTCTAATTGGGGTGCCAGGCATGAGGTGCTAGCAAGACACAGAAAGTATGTGAGAGGCTGTGTATTCACTCATCATTGCTACGCACGAAATGGTGGCTAATTTTTTGTACAAGAGGAAATCGAATAAATACTTTCACAGTATTGCAATGGCTTGATTCATTTTGAACTCTAATACTTTTCTAGTGATCTAAGATCGCTGAGTAGAGCAACTGTCAGCTGAAGTGATTGAAATGTTAAGGGAAGTACTCCAATAATATCTATGGAGAAATGGGAAGAATTCATCTCCTTTCAACCAACATGAGAAAAGAAACAAGTTATATGGATTTGCAAATATTTTCTTCTAGTCTTTAGTATGCCTTTCATTTTAATGATGGTTTTTTTTCTTTATTGCTGTGCAGAAATTTTTTTAGTTTTTTGTTGTCCTATTTGTTTACTTATGTTTTTGTTTCCCTTGTCTTTCCCCAAAGAATATGAAATCACTAATTAGAAAAGACATACACATGTCCATTCTCATTGCAGCACTATTTACAATAGTCAAGATATGGAAACAACCTAAGTGCCCAATGACAAAATGTGGGTAATGAAGATGTACACAATGGAAAGCTACTCCACTATAAGAGCAGATGAAATCGCCATTTGCACTGTGGATGGAACGTGAGGGATTATGCTAAGAGAAATGTCAGAAAGGAGGAAGACAAATACCAGATGATATTAGTCATGTGTGGAATACAAAGTAATAAAGCAAGGGAACAGGTACAGGCAAAACTAAACAACCCATGAATTCTGACTGCAGAACTGAGGTAACCAGAGCGGGAAGCGGGGAGGGGGCAATAAAGAGTAAAGGGGATGCAATGGACTGTGGTGGAAGGTTGCTAGTACCTTGGTGGAAGGTATGGTGTGGTAATAAACATTTGAAGAAGCATGAGCCTGTGCTCCTAGAGCATATACAGTGTTGTAAATCAAGGTTACCTTATTAAAAAACTTTTTTTAAAAGATAAATTACTATTTCTTCAATGGTTCCAAAGGGCACTTAGCTATGCCCTGCAAAAATAAAACATCAGGAATCAGCCTTATTTATTCTAAATTTATGGGAATAAATGATACATTTTATTTCAGCAGAGTGTGAAGACCCTTGTGTTGTATCAAGAATATATCCAAATCTGGTTTAGAAATGCTTGGCTAGCTATCAGGATGCAAGTTAGTGTAAATTGTCAACTTTGAAAGGACAAAACAAATATCCTACCTGCTAAAGTTGAAAATCATGGACTAAAACCTTAAGGATGCAAAACACTATTGTTTGGCTAATGGTCATTGTTTTTTAAAAAATCCTATTTATATCCATCAAGATCTTTCAACTACTCCATGCTTCTCTTTTATGTAATTCACATGCCACCGGGTTAAGCAATCCGTCCCACATTGGCCATAAGGAATTCTTTTGGCAAAAGAAACCCTCAAAATCTTACCAAGGTAGGTTTTTCCCTCATGAATCATTTACCAGTATGGAAACAGAGGCCCAGTGAGCTGAACTGGTTTTTCCAAGGTCGTGGAAGCAGAGAGTGGGCTTGATGGGCTCCAACTGTTACACTGTCCACAGGACACCAGAAATGAGAGAGAGAAGGCAGATACCTGTGAAATACACCTGCTGGCTCCTTCTCCCCAATCTGGCAGAGATGCAAAAGAGCTGGTCACCATCTGCTTGGTGACCAGTGAGTTCTTACTAGTACAACGAAAATAAAGGAGTTGGAATATCACCTTATGTCCCTGCATCTCCTCTTTAGATCTGGCTTTTTTGAAGGATGGATGAT
Source organism: Scalopus aquaticus (assembly GCA_004024925.1). Taxonomy (NCBI): domain Eukaryota; kingdom Metazoa; phylum Chordata; class Mammalia; order Eulipotyphla; family Talpidae; genus Scalopus; species Scalopus aquaticus. The sequence goes on from PVIJ01005297.1 coordinate 53,080, forward strand.
TCAACCCTGGCTTTCAGAACTTCTGCTTCTATTCCACATTTCCATTATTCTTCCTATTAGATTAGAATTCATTCATGTCAGCTCTATCCCATTTGACAAAATCTTACTGACTGTGTCTATCATATACTGGAGCAGATAAAAGACCAATACTATTCTTTCTGGTCTTAAAAAATACATACTTTTAAAGAGGACATCAGATATTCAAAATTGATTAATCATAATCCTTGGTCCTTGTCACACTATCACAACACTTTCAAGACTGATCCCCAAATAAACATTGTTTAATTAATTTGTTTAATACACATGCTAGTAGCCACTGCCCAATGTAAAAATACCAATATATTTTTTCTTATCTCCACCCCTCTGTCTTCATTCTATTTCTCCCACTCCAGAAGTAACTAAGTTTTTAATTCTGAATCTTGAATTAAAGAGAATGCATGAATTTTGTATTTATATTCATGCATTCCCCTTTGTTGTTCTAGTTTCAACACACATGCCTAAAAATATATATAAGATATATACTATTTCACTTTTGCTATTTCTGAATAATCTTTGGAAGAAAAATGATATGTATTCTTTCAACACACATTCAACACTCCTCTATGCCAATTACTGTTCTGGTGCTGGAGGAAAAAAAAAGCAGTGAAAACAAAAATTCCTGCCCTCATGAACAAATACCAAACAAACAGCCAAGTAAAATTTTCAGTGTGAACAACAGTGATAAGAGCTCTGGGTAGAAGCAAGGCAGGGAAGGTGTGGGAGCAGGGGAAGATGGTGTCCCAGGAGGGAAGGCCACGTGGGACAGGTGTGACTCTGACAAGGCCGACCTGAGGGCCAGCAGCAGTCTCAAGGAGGTGACCTGAGGCAGACCCCAAATCTTCCTTTGGTTCTAAAAAAAGATTCTAAATTCCCCACTTAATAATTAAAATACATTTATCTCTTAAGTTCCAGCTAACTGTGTTCTCTTGAGGACTCTGGAGGCACAAAGTAGAGGTCAGCTTTGAGGGACGTTCTTTTCTGCCTCCATTTATATTATCAGATCCTCCATTATAAAAGAAACTTGGAAGAAATACTGGCTGAATAATGAATTCATAGATACTTAACTCTCATACAGCATTTTCCAGGTACCCAGTGAGTTCCTTGAGGACAGGGATTATACTACAGCAGTTCCGGGTGGTGGTGGGGGGGAGGGAACTGGGGAGGTGGAGGGGGTTGGTGCCTGACACCAATAAATAAAAGAGGTTTGAGGAGTGAAAGGTGGGAGCTGCCATGTTCGCAGGCACCCAGGAGGGACAGCCACCAAATTCTTATCTGTGTGGTGGGGAAGGCAGTCACAACCTACATACAAAGATTAGCTTTATTAAGCAAACCATCTAATTGATACATTGAAGTTGAGTCCTAATGTAATCAGAGACATGGCGTTGGGAAACAGGTTTAGACAGGGTCACAAGGGTGGGGCCCTCAAGATGGTCTTGGTGCTCTTATGAGAAGACATACTAGGCAGCCTCTGGAACTCTCTCTCCACCCTCCAATGCCCCGCTGAGGACACAGCCTGAAGGCAGCCATCTGCAAGCCAGTAAGGGAGTTCTCACCAGAACCTGACCACAATGTCCCTGTGACCTTGGGACGTGCAGACACCAGAACTGTGAGAAAATAAGTTTTTGTTGTTTTTCCACCCTGTCTATGGCATTTTGTTATTGCAGCCTGAGCAGACTAAGACCTGTGGCATATGGGAATGAAGACTACAGATGAAATTGAGGCTAATCAGTTGACCTTAACAAAACAGGGAGATTATCCTGGATAAACCCAGTGGAATCACACAATTCCTTAAAAGTGGAAGACAGAGCAGAAGAATAGAAGTCAGGGAGAGGTTGGAAGATGCTACACAGCTGCCTCTGAAGATGGCAGGAGAAGTGAGGAGCCCAGGGATTTGGAGCCTCTAGAATCCAGAAAGGACAAGGAAATGGACTCCCCTTAAGGATCTCTAGAAAGAACACAGTCCTGCTAACACCTTGACTTTAGTCCACTGAGTCCCCTTTTAGACCTCTAACCACTATGACTCTATGATCATAATTTGTGTTGCTTTAAGACACTAAGTTTGTGGTAATTTGCTATAACTGTAATAGGAAACTAATACTGTAGCTGAGAAAGGAATTAGCAGCTGTCAGCAAAGGAAGGAAGAATAAGTTCAGCCACAAAGAGTTTGTACAGTTGCCCAGAGTGAGAACTGGCCTCAGCTTCCTCCTACACTGACTGTGAAGACTACAACTTTCATAAAAGTTTTTATGGTTATTTCATTACCATGAATAAAGAATAAGAAAGAAGAAGAAAAAAAGAAAAAGAAAAAGTGTTACCATGACATCTTTGAACTGCTGGATTCTCAGGGACTGGACATATAATGGTCAATAGCACTCCCTGAATGGATGACTGAGGAACTCACATCTGCCATCTTCATCATTCACAAAGTATTCTAATAAAATCATTTCAATGACTTCGTAGTAGAAATTCCTGAAAGATTTTGATGGAACAAGTTTAATGAAATTTAAAAATTATCCTTCCATAGCAAGACAGATTTGGGGAATAATTAGGATATTTGTGCTCCAGCCAGCTTCACACCCAAAGTTCTCAACTGTTTAAAAGCTGTCAACGAGATTTTGGGAATGAGATGTAGCTTCGGAAGTCACTGAAATGATTCTGTTATTCTGAATATTGTGGGAATGATGAAGATGGTAGGTGTGAATTATTCAGTCATCCATTCATGGAGTACTAATTGACCATCATATGTCCAGTCCCTGAGAATACAACAGTTCAAAGATGTCATGGCAACACTTTTACGAAGTGTATAGTCTTCAGCTTTATAAAAATACTCCGGGCCACTCACTTGGAAAAACAGCAAATCTTAGGACTGAAAGTAACTTCAAAGATGAGCCAGTCAAAATGATCTGTTTTGCAGATGACAAAAATAATGACCTCTAAAGAGGTCATTAAATTGTGTGTATAAATACATATGTTGATAATTAATCTAAATTATTATGTAATTTAATATTATACTAATATAGAAAAACCACTCTCCTGGGTTAAATTACTTGTCCTAGACAATAAAGCTAAATAATGAACTCATGGTGAAAATTCCTTCCATAGTGTCCATTATGGCATTACTTTAAAGATTAACCAGTAAGTCCAATCTCCTCAATTCATAGGAGATAAAATTCCATTCCAGGGATATGGATCCAACTTAACAGAAACTGGATACTGTAGGTTATGTGAAAGGTAGAGGACAGAGAAAGAACAGAGGATGACCTTCTATGATGTCCTTTGATTTCTCTGGAAGGACAGTCAGATGCAGACTCTGGAGGCCTATCGCTAAACACCGCTGGGGTAGCAGAACTGGGGTGTTTCACTACTGCACCTTTAGCTGAGTTCAGTCACTGCTTCATCAGCTTGCATGCATGGCCTTGGCTTCTAGCAGCTGCCACCCAAGTCCCGGAGCCCTGCCCTGGAGCACCACCTCAATTGATGGTGCAGGGAACCAGAGCCATCAGATCATGGTCACGGCACCCCTTCCTCATTCTGAGTCTCCGAGTTTATGCCTAGAATGCACATGCTGCATTTTGGGAAGTCTTTGGCACCCAGTACGTCAAAAGTTTGATGTGGATTAACAGAGGTGTTGATCAAAGACAGCTCAGATGAAAGACAGTAGGTAGGAATGCCTGATTCAACACAGAATGCCAAGATCGATTTGCATTTCAGATAAAAGTATGCTCTCAAGGGCCTCCCTGGTGGTGCAACAGGTTAAGTCTCCGCACTATGAAGTTATCCAGAGACACTGCAGCACGAGTTCGATACTGGGCCAGGGAGATTCCCACATGGTGCAGCAGACCTCTCCTGCCTCGCCCGCTGATCCCCTCAGCAGTGTACTTCAGTCTATCTGCCTGTTCTGCTTCCCGCTCTGTCTCTGGTGAATCCTCTCACCACCCACACCTCTGGCCTATACCCCAGTTCTTGTATGCACAAATAAATAAATCTTTTAAAAATAAGTATGCTCTCAATATTGCAAAATGCTCAAAAATTATGTTTATCTAAAACTCAAATTTAAGTGGGTTTCCTGTATTTTTGTTTGCAAAATCTGACAACTCTACATTTGTGGAGGATGGAGGCAAGGTCATGGCAGGTACCAAAGTCCGGATGGTTTGAATAGGAAGAGCAGGGAAAGAAAGAAACACAACAATTCTGTAGAATTGATACCCATTAATGCATCTCTATTGCTCTCCTTTTGATCTTTTGTGAATGGTGTGGGTGTGTGTCCTTGTATTAAATATGATACAGGATCATGATTCTGAGGAAAATTGTTGACAGTGACATATGACAGATATTGATAAAACAACAGCGAGAAGATTAAAAGCAGGAAAACTGGTTCATTTGAAAGTAATGCCGGGGCCTCCCTGGTAGGGCAATGGGTTAAGTCACAGCACTGTGAAGCTATGCTGAGCCACTGCAGAATGAGTTCAATCCCTGGCCAGGGAGCTTCCCACATGGTGCAGCAGACCTCTCCTGTCTTGCCCGCTGCTCCCCTCAGCAGTGTACTTCAGTAGATCTGCCTGTTCTGCTCCCCACTATGTCCTGGTGAATCCTCTCAACCCCTCCTTCCCCCAACACACACACACCTCTGGCCTACACCCCAGCTTGCATGCATAAATAAATAAATCTTTTAAAAAATAAATAAAAGTAACACTAATTAATGCATATATGTAAACTGCCAACCACTGATGCCCAACTGTTGTACAGCCCAATCACAGTTTTGCCATTTCTCATTATTTATGCATTTTCAGAGAACCACAAAATGTTACCAAAGGGCCTGAGAAATCACCTAGGTCAACCTTGACATATCCAGATAAAGTAACTCATGCTCAGAGGAGGAAGTGACAAACACAGGATTATGCTGCTTATGAATATTAACAACAGAACAATCATTTTTGAGGTCATTTTCTAAGTGCTCTACTTGTATTATCACATTTAATTCTCACAACAACCTTGCAATCATCTTCACTATTCAAATGAAGCAAATTGAGGCATAGAGAATCTGAGATAAATGCAATTTATCTCAGGTTCAAGGTCACACAGGTAGTAAGTGGGGGTATCTGTTAAAAGCCAACTAGTTTGCCTCTCAACTCTCACATTCAACCACGAAACCCTGTGGGCTCTCAAATAAGATGAGCTTATAGCACGAACCGTGTCCATACAAGTAAACCTTCATGGTTTTGTAGTTAATAAGAAGGCCACTGACATGCAGCTTGTGGCAAGTGGTCGGATGCTGCTGTATACGTGTTACCTTCAGAGTTGAGGCAGTTTTCTGCTCACTTATAAACATGCCCTACAGCACAGTGGGCCTTGCTACAGAGAGCTATTTATAGTTTCATTAAAGTTTTGGAAATAGTTTCAATAAAATATGTAACACCAGGGTCTACTATTCTAAGCAAACATTACCAGTGAGACAGAAAGAGTTTTATGAGTTTACATTTTGAGTAACTCATGAAAGAAGAGAGCAAAACAGAGGAGAGAGGGCCTATCTTCCTTATCCATTGTTAGCCACAAAATAAGCCAAGTATCTCCCAGGAAGAGGCAGCCCTCTTATGAACACAATGCTAGCCAGTCTGCACCAAGGCAGGAAAAACCACCACTGTCCTCAACATTACATCCCCTTAGTTTTACATTTTAGTTGTTTTTCTTCCCTATCTTTGCAGAGATGATTGATCCCTCGCATCTCAGATGACCAAACCATTTTGTTCACTTCCTGACTCCAGCTTCGCACCTTATCAAAGGTGGAGGATTAGCATGCCTGTGTCTGCCTTGATATCAGACTTTCCCAAAGTTACCCTTCCTGTGACACAAAAGCCTGTCCAAGCTTAAAACAGAGAAAAAGAAAAAGTGAAGCAGGAAACAAAATTCTCAGAGGCGAGGCATACAGGGCTTACCTGGGGGACCCCAGAACAGCACCACACCAGCCCACTAAACCAGGATTTAGGAGCAGTGAGCCTTTTGCCAGCCCCCTCCCCTGCCCTTTAGCTGAAGGAAGGATAAGTCTGTTTTGCAATTCTACTATCAAGAACCTCACCAAATCCTTTTAGAGATAAACCAGTTCCTTCCCTGCCCACTCCCCTCCCCAAAGAACTGGAATGGGTACATTTGAAATAAATGTAGCTTCTCACAAAACAAATCTCCATCCTCTGTTCTTCAGAAAGGTGGCAGTGTTGCCTTGCGGTTTTAACCACATCACAAACAGCGGTGGCAATGTTTCTAGGGGATTAACAGACCAACCACCTCACTTCATCATGGAAAGTAAAAGAGCGTCTACTGCTGAAACCAGTGAGCAGACTTGCCCCAGCGCTCCAGGGCACCGAGTCTGGGGCTCTTGAGTTTTCATCTTGCTTCAACAGCCTAAGAAAGTCTCCAAATGACCTCATGGACCCCTAAAAGTCAGCAGTATCTAAAGAAGTCACAGGTGACCCTTGCTTTGCAACGTCCACTCTTCTCATTTTTGAAACACTTATTATCAAGTGCAACACATAGTGGTCCAGGCAAAAAGCTAAGGGATGCCGAGTAAACTAGGTCAGTCTCCTAATACCATTCTCGTCAGCATTCTCATAAAGTAACCCATCATCTGAGTAGGAGTTCTACCGTTTATTGAGCACTTATTACCACTGTTATCAAACTAATATTCCACACCGAGCTCTTGAGAAAGCACTTAAGAAGGCCAGTGTCTCCTGGACTCGTGGAGACCCACACATTGCTAGTTTCCACAGACGCATCCACCAGCCCTTCCACTCACCTTCACTCAGTGTCCCTTGAGAAGTTTCTCTATGCACCACTAACACAGAAATTTGGGGGAAAAGTCTCCATTTATAAATATCAGATGGTTTGGGAAAAAATATTTGTGGCACTGGGTTTTATTATTTTTTCTACAGTGATGTCATTTTAAATACTTGGTGTGCTCCAAATTTGCTATTTTTACTTCCCCCAAGTGACTTTTTTGGGAAATACATTTGTTTAGATTAGCTACATTTTAAGTGACCCTGTATCTAATACACAGCATCAGGTTCATCTTCTCAGCAATTAGAACTGAGATATTATGCAGTTCCCAAACTTGAAATCCCTTATTGGTGCTTTCTCAAAGTTGTTCCTTTCCGATAAGCCACTCCAAAATTTCTATTCACAGATACAGAGAAAAAAATAAAAGAAAAAGATTGGCCTTTTCATAAACAAAACCACACAACAACTCACAGCATTGAAAATGAAAGACATTTAAGGCCCCCAAAGTCAAAGAAAATTCTTCACTTCCAAAATGTGCTTTTGGGGAACAGAGTTGAGGTAGCCACAGCAGGCTTTGAAACATTTATTGGAAAGCAGTGTAGAGCTGAGACGTGCAGAAGAGGAAAGTTAAGGAAGGAATGCTAAATGCCTTAGCCCTACCTGATCTGAATTTGCTCCTAATCAGCAAAGAATGCTCAGACCCCAGAAGTGTCATGTTGAATCTCAGTGAGCCGCTGGTCCCTTTGCGAGACGCCCCCTGTTTTCCACCAGGATCAGGCTCCCAGGAGCCCAGCTGACCGCAGTTAACAACCCAGAATTCATCAAACTCGCTGTGAGCTCCCCCGGGTAGGAGTACAGCGGCAGCCAGTGACCGAAACCTGTGTGCCCAGAAAAGTGGCGGCTCCCCCCTCGCTGTGCGAGGCTAGTTAACTCTTAGCCGGCGGGACCCTCCTCCTCTGAGTTTGGCCAGGAGCAGCGGCATCCCAGGCGTTCTTGGCTGATGTCATAGGCTGCCAGCGATTGTGGAGGATCACCACCATGCCTTTATGAAGGTCCCAAGTTTGCTATCTGATACTTTTTTACTACTGACAGGAGCTCAGCCAATCAGGAGCGACGAGCGGGACCCTGGACTCAGTCAGAGTAGCTGGAAGCGTCTCTCCAGCCGGGTCTTAACTCTTTGCAGCGGGCTGAACCGACGCGGAGGCGCGGAGACCCAGAGACTTGGGGAACAGGGGGCAGCGGGCAGGCTCCGGTTCGGGCACCGGCTCGGGGCAGAGTTCAGGAGCCAGGAGGAAGAAAAGGAGGACTGCAAAGCGCCCACGCTTGCAGGAGGGGCGCGGCGGCGGGTGCGAGCCGCCGGGGCTTCCCCGGCCGCGGCGGGGCTGCTGTCTGGGAAGCAGGACGTGGCGGGAATCCCCAGCCCCCGGGACAGGACGTGTGCGCTTGCTGGGCGACTACGCTGGGTATTTTGTAGATAAGCGCTACCCCTGGAAGATAAACTAGGCTTCCAGCGGACCGGGGTCCCCATATTTCTCTCATTTGAGCGCCCATGACACAGCAGAGAGTTGAATACATGTCGCAGCTCCAGTATCAGACTTGTATACACTTCCACGGAGAAAATGAAGTTTTTCACTTTTCTGTATATGCTCTTTTGGACATACCTGACTTGGAGTGTCTGGAAATCCAGCTGGGACACAATACATTCCCCCCAAGGGAAATACAGGAGCTGGACGCCCTTTGGGGCTCTAAATAAGGTGGGAGGGTTTCTGGAGCAAGGGGATGTCATAGCCAGGCTTGAGCTTAGCTTGGCAAGGGGCAAAGGCTTTTCCTAGGCGTAAGTCCCTCCTTAGGGGAAAATGCATTTTGAATCTAACAAGGAGTCATTCCACATCCAGAAGTGCCAGGTGGTTCGGGCTTATCTATAAAGCAAAGACCCAAGAAGCTTGCTTAAGAGTTGTTGGTACAGAAAATAAAAAGCAAGCTCTAAAAGTACATAACGTTAGGTTGAATTTATTTGCAAACTTATATGCACTTAGGCCTCTAGGTCTCATCTATTAGGTAAATATCTACCTATGTCTTAGAAGATCTCTTACACCCTTAAAAGATCAGTTGGCGACAGATGAAGAGCCGATGAGACAGTAACTTCTAACACACTGAGTTCTGGTGCTCAACCTGAATTCTCTGATCCTTGAATTCTCTTCATCTGACCAGGCTTCTGTGTAAATAGGTCTTCTGGGTAGACCATTTAATTACTGAAGATCAGAAAGGAGGTGGAGCAATCCCACCCATACGATTCTTGGGGACAGTGTCCAAATGGGGGGGCTCTATTTACAGGCTGATGAGGTGTGTATGGGCAGCTCAGCGATTGCATAACATTCCCCCATAGGGTGTATTGCTTTCCCAGTCCTGCTGTAATAAACTACAAGTTTAGTGGCTTAAAACAAGACATTTATTATTTTGCAGTTCTGGGAATTAGAAGTCTAAAGTGGGTCTCCCTGGACTAACATCCAGGTGTTGCCAGGGCTACATTCTCTGATAGAGGATCTAGGGGAATACTGTTTCCTTGCTTGTTCAACTTCCAGAAGCTGCCCGTGTTAACTTTGATTCTTGGACCCTTCCTCAATCTTCAAAGCCAGCAAGGGCAGAACAAGTTCTCACCACGGTGTAGCACTGCCACCTGCCCCCTTCTCCTTCCCTCTTCTACTATTCAAGGCCCTTGTGATTATATTGCATCCGCCAGATAAATCCTATTGTAAGGTCGACTGATTATTAATTCATCTACCTCTTATCTTAATTTGCCTTAGCCATGAAGTGGAACATAGTCACAGATTCTGGGGATTAAGATGTGAACATGGCATGAAGGGGCATTTTTCTGCCTGCCACACAGAGGACTCCTCCTCCTACTAGTATGTTCACATGTTCAGTCAAGCCTTAGGCTGCTGGTCTTCAATGAAAAGAGGTCAAGTGGAGGGAGGTTTGGGACTGGGGATGTGCAGGAGCTGAAAGCGTTTTGGCAAGCTCTGAGATGCCTGTGGCAGGGAGGTACTTCAAGATTAGTGGGATAAGGAATATTGCTAAATTATATGAGTAGAAAAAAAAAACTATTCTGAGCAACATTAAAAAAACAAAAAGAAAGCCAAGCAGATTTTTTATCCTGAGGGCTACAGAGCTGAGAAGAGATACATAGCAACTTGGCAGAGGATTATTTTTTTCAGCGAAAGTTGTAATGAAAATAGCTGAAGCCAGCATTGAATGTGAGGGTCTGCATGACCCACATGAGTTGGACAGGAGTCAACTGTTTTCCCTTTGCAAGCCTGAGAGCTTGTGTGAGTGTGTGTGCGCATGCGCCTGCGTGTGTGTGTGTGTGTGTGTGTGTGTGTGTGTGTGTGTGTGTGTGTCTAGAGGAGCACAGTTTCTTTTTTGAGTAAGTTTGGGAAATGCTGGTAACCATAGCCCTCCTCAGTTTTCCCATCACAGTGTGGAGCTGCTGACGTCTGCCCTCTGGGATTTATACCCCCTATGGCGTGGAATATCTATGGATATAAATATGCTTATATAGAAGCACATCCTACTCCGCCTCTATGCAAGCATTTTTTTTTTTTTTTGAAAAAAGATTTGTTGGTAGAACTTGGAGAGGATGTTTCCCCAGGGGACAGCTCTCCCAGGCTGCTATGTTCTGGAGGCAGTCTGCTAAGGCAGCAGCGGCATGCCACCAAGCTCTGTCCTGAAGCCTGATGGCTCGGCAGCACTTCTGTGCCTTGCTAACCGGTGACCTTCTCTCCTAAGGCCTAGAGTGAGCCTGTGATGTGATGTAGAGGAGAAACATGAGTTTCCAGCATCAACAAGCCCTTTATTTGAATCTAGACTAGCCCTGTGACCTGGAGTGAATTATTAAAGTCCTTTGAGACACATCTGCATGTAAAATGGAATGAGAAATACTTGCTTCCCAGAAGAGTTGGGACATTTAAATGAAAAAATATACCCGGAGTGCCTAGAATAAGTCTTTCTGGCCCCTCTTTTTCCCCTCCCCCACTTTCAACCACTCTACGCCATCCTGTATTCTTCCCCTTCATTATAACTTCCCTTTATGCTGCATCAGTTATCTCAGCACGTGTAATAAATGACCACACATTTAGCAGCTTACAATAATAAAAAATTTGTTGACTCAGTTTCCATTAGCCAGGATTCTGGTCATGGATTAGTTGGTCCTTTGCCCAAGGTTGCAATCAAGATGTTAGCTGGGACGGAGTTCTCATTGAAACTCTGCATCCTCTTCCATGATTACCAGTTGTTGCAGCTCTAGAACTCCTCAGGGGTTTGCTTCAAGCACAGCAGGAGAATCTCTCAGGGAGAAACTTACAGAGGCCTCACCTGATTAGGTCAGACCCACCCAGGATAATCTCCTTTTTGATTAACTCAAACTCAGACTAATTAGGAACCTTAATCATATCTGCAAAGTCCCTTTTTTTTTTTGCCCACATAATGTAACCTAATCTTGCTAATGTCATCTGTCATGTTCACTGGTTCCTCCCATGCTGAAGGAGAGAGGATCTTGTAAGTATGACTCTTTGAAGCATCTTAGAATTTTGTATTCCACAGATCCCAGGCCTTCAGCCAAGGTGGGAGTGATTGTGCCTATACGTGAAAATCCAAAGCTCACCTCAGGGAGTTGGCTTGAACTGTGGAGCCTTATGGGCCTTCATGTAAATAAAGCAACATGAGGTCAGCTAAGGGGTGAGTAGGCACAGGGCTGTGAGCAAAGGGCACAGCCCATCTGTATTGGCCTCAGGATCTGCAGTTCACGCCTTCTTAACACAGCTCCCACTCAAGGTTATCAATCTCTTCTTGAAGCTCACTTCTTAGAGCTCACTGTCTTCTTATCTTCAATGCCTGTTCTGGTATCACCTCATCTGTTTTCTCTGTTTTCTTCCACATCTGATTCTGATGAGCAACTTCAGGATAGGATTTGTTCTGCTTCCATCCATTGACTGAAAGTGCTTTCAGAAGTCAGTGTAAATCTGTTCTAGCTAGTGCCCTAGTAGATACAATATAGATACAGTTGTGCAAATTCAAAGATAGGAGCAGGACTAAGGGAGAATATGCCGGGGAGAAGTCGGGTGAGCAAGTGGGCAGCCACACCTAACTGGAGTGATGGTGTCCATTTGGGAGCAAATAGGAGCCCTGTTGCCGCCCCCTCCAGGTGTTCAGATAAACTGGAAATCTAGGCTGTAATGTTAAGCATGCTGTGTTTTTTTTTTTTTTTTGTTCTTTTTTTAAATATAAGCAACTATCAGAAGTTAAAAAAAATAGGTTTTATAACACAATGTGAGTCAACCTGAGGCCAATCCAGGTACGGGAACTGACCTTATACAATTTGGGGGGCCTTTAAAAAACAGACATAAAGTAAGAAATATGATGGTTAGTGTGAGAAATAGAATGAGAAATAGAATCACAACTGACCAGAGCATGAAAGAATCAATTCCTTTATCAGAAGACTAAGTGTCAACTGACCAGAGATGGTAATGTAGAATGTTTCCTAATTGCATCCTAGCTTTCTCCTCCCACCTAGATCTCTCAAAAATTCTCATCTACTCCCAGCATCTACAGGGGCCCTGAAGCTTAAGCTTAAGCTTCATTAACTCCACAGTAAATTTTTCTCTAGGGACAATAAAAGCATATCTGCAAGCTGGATGAGACTCATGGCATTGCTTTGAAACCTCTGCAGTGCCATCTGTGCTCTCATCTCCAAGAGGTTCCATCTAGCCTCCAGGAGAGAAGGTGAAATATGTACTACCAAGTTACCTATTTAGGGAATTGCCAATTTCAGGAATGCAGGCTCAGCCTATCAATTTATTTCAATTCCAGAAATATTTATTAAGCACGGACTGTGTTCTAGCACTGTAGGGATTATAAAGATAAAGCAGATATGATCCTAAATCTCTAAGGGCTAAGAATATAATGCCAGGGCAGGCACAAACTCTCAACAAACCAGAAATCCAATGTCATTAATACACAGCAATGTAATTAAATTTCAGCTGGAACTCATGTCAGCTACCTTATTAATAAAACCTGTTTAGTTTCATGAAAGTGAATATAAAAGGATATTTGCCAGATTTCAACCAAGACTTAAAGTGAAGCAAAAAATAGTTTCATTTGAAAGTATCTTTCACAGCTTCTTTTGCCTTGCCTGCCCACAAGTCTTCTCACTCACCCCCTTTCTCTTTCTACTTCTCTATTCTAGTTCCCGCCCAAGAAAAGGTAAATACAATTTGATAACTTCGATTTGAAGCCATTCGGTTTCGCCATATTAACTAGGGGGCAGGCGACTGTGGTAAAGAGCTATGCACCCCTTGGTTGTCTCTTCTTCAGCTTCTCCCTGTGCATTTGCTGCTATTACTTTAAGAGGATGGAAAGGAGCAAAGACCAGAAGCAGAGAAGGTGCATCTGACAGTGTTTGAATCAAATGGACCAGTCGTCCCAGCTCCAATTTTGCCTTTATGTCACATGACATAAAAAATGTTGCTTAGTTAGTTTGCACGGAATGATGCAGTGACAGTGTGCTGGGGCCCAGGGTGTATTCCAGAGGACTATCACACTGCTGGGGCTTACTTGTCACAGAGACCATGGAAAAAGGAGGTGAGTGTTACAGAGCTGGGCTCGTGATTGGCATTCAGTTTTGGAGAGGTGCAATTTGACCACACAAATTCTTCAACTTCCCTTCTTTTGTGTACAGTGGACCCTTGAACAACACTGGTTTGGGTTATGCAGGTTCATGTACAAATGGGATTTTTTTCAGTAAATATGCAGTTGACCCTCAAAAATACTGACATAATTTGCTCATCTTGATAACCTCAAAGTAGAGTTGACCCTTGAAATGAAATGAGGGTTTCAATTAGGGGCACCAACAAACCCCTCTCATAGTCAAAAATTCACAAATAACTTTGACTCCCCAAAAGTTTTACCAATAGCCTGCTGCTGACAGGAAGCTTACTGATAACAAAGAGTTGACTAGCACATATTTTGTATATTATATTTTGTATTCTTAAAGTACACTAAGGATGTGAAAATGTATTTTTTAAATTTTAATTCTATTTTGCTAATTTTCTGTATCTCATCTCATAATAGATACCCCTTTGACATAACCTGTATTTGAATTATTATCTATAAAATACAGGCATACCTTCCAGATAATTCAGGTTCCATACCAGGCCACCACAATAAAGCAAAATGACAATAAAGTAAGTCATATGAACTTTTTGGTTTTCAGGTACATATAAAAAGTTGTGTTTACACAACATGGTTGTATGTTAAGTGTGCAGTAGCAGTATGTCTTTAAAAAGTACATACCTTAATTAAATGACACAGTGACACAAAATGAGCACATGCTGTTGGAAAACGGCATCAGTGGACTTCTTCAATGCAAGCTTGTCTTAAATTTCCAGTTTGTAGAAAACTCAAAATCTGCAAAGTGCAAGAAAATGAGTATGTCTCTAGTGTTTCTGGTTTTTGATCTCTTCTTCTGCAAATACATTATTAACTTTGGGGGGGAGTTTATGTCTTATACATTTATATTCATCAAGATATCTTTTTTAAAATGATTTATTTATTTATGCATACAAGCTGGGGTACAGGCCAGAGGCATGGGGTGGCAAGAGGGTTCACCAGAGACAGAGTGGTGAGCAGGACAGGCAGGTCGACAGAAATACGCTGCTGAGAGGAGCAGTGGGCGAGGCAGAGAGGCAGGAGAGGTCTGCCACACTATGTGGGAATCTCCCCGGCTGGGCATCGAACTCGTGTTGCTGCTGCCGACAGCTCCACAGTACAGTGCTTATCCGCTACGCCATCAGGGAGGCCCTCAACAAGGCATCTTCTATGGTGGCTTTGAAAGACCAGTTGTAACAATGGTTGGGTAGATGAAGCCTGGGGTGTAGGAACTGTTTCCTCTAATCCAGTCCATTCAGGGCTTGATACAGTATTGTACACTTTCCAGAGATGATGAAACCACTTCTGGTTTGTAAAGTGTGATCTGATCTGGGACCTTGGTTTCTTTTCTAAACCTCTTTTTTTTGCAACTGGTCACATTCTGTTTCCTAACTCCTCCCTTCACTTAGCTCATCTGCCATCTCCCCCACTCCTCAGAAAACAGAATGGAGGCCCATAAATCCCTGACCTGCTTCAGGTGACCTTACAAATCATGCATGCCTTGTCTCATTAATCGGGAAGCCTATTATGGCTAAGGAGTGGTGAAACACTACCCCAAGTGCAGTGAGCTGGAGGGCTGGGGGAGGGTCCATGGGAAAACTGAGCAGACCACAGTCACTGCAACTCTGCTGACCTTTCCTTTCCTTCATCCACATTTCCAGGACTGATTCATGGAGAAGAGAGTGAGCTTTTAGTACTAGGGGATACTGTCTGGGAGCTATTTCTCTCTCTGAAAACAACAGGTTACCTAAAACTGACATCTGACTATTAAAATTAATACATTCCAAGTGAGAATGTCTGAGAAAATTCCAAGTGCTACTAAAACCAGCTATGATAACAGTAAAGGAAATTCACGGTGGGAGGCTTGTTAACCAACAATACCCTCAGCTTGTCTCGGGAACCCAGTGTTCAGTAGATGGAAACTTAAAAAAATCATTCAATTCAGCAAATGGCCAAAGGACATGCATATGCACTGAAATTCCTTTCTGTGAATATGATTTGAATAGATATGACAGTTTCACTGAAACTGACTCAGCCATCTCTCAGCTCAGAAACCTACATGATGTTGCAATCCTCAGTATGCCTCTTCTTATAAGGTTTTTAATACTTTTTTTGATTCATTTTTTTATTTACGCATACAAGCTGGGGTACAGGCCAGAGGTGTGGGGTGGTGAGAGGGCTCACCAGAGATAAATTGGGGAGCAGAACAGGCAGATCAACGGAAATACACTGCTGCGGGGAGCAGCAAACGAGGCAGGAGAGGTCTGCCATGCCATGTGGGAATCTCCCCCGCCAGGCATCGAACTTGCATCACGCTGCCAACAGCTCCACAGCACAGCACCTAACCACTGAGCCACCAGGGAGGCCCTTAATACTTTTTTTAAAGGGAAATTAGAGTTGACAGAAAAATTGAGGGGAAGGTACAGAGATTCTTCATATACTCCCTGAACCCTTTCATGCCCCAGTATACACAGCCTCCCCTATTTTCAACATCTGACCAGAATGGTACATTTGTTACCGCTGATAAACTTACACTGCCAAGATTCCACAGTTGACATTAGCTTAGTCTTGGTTTTGTATGTTCTATGGATTTGAACACATATATAATGACATAGGTCCACCACTACAGTATCTTACAAAGTAGTTTTACTGTCCTAAAAATTCCCTGTGCTCTATTTACCCCATCCTCCAAAAATTAAACTGTTTTACAATGGCACTATTTCCATACTCCTTTCTCCATGTCACAGGTACTTTCCACTTTTTAAAATCCTTTCCTGTGTATTTTCCTTTGCAATCCTCAGAACAATCCTGTGAGGTATTTAAGAGGGTTGACAGCTGAAGTAATTGACATAAAAAAAAAGGATCACAAGTTCATAGAAGTTGTACCTCTCGATACGACAGAGACAAGACCAGGTCTTGGGACTCAGGCTTTCTGTGTCACTGCTCTTTTACAGCCCCATGTGAACTGGCAGGTGACTGAGAAGCCTGATTAGGTTTCCCTCTCTGGGGGTACACATGCCCTGCCTTCCACAGGTGTTTGATTTTTTTTTAATTCTCCTAGGTGGTCAGTGTTTATGTCAGGGAAAATTTAAACATCTCTACATTGTTTCCCAGCTCATGCCGTATTTTCTTACAGTACATTGCCAATTTCTGTTTTACTTCTGGAGAATTCTTTATTATGAACTGACCTTGGTCCTGACCCATACTAAAAAGAAAACAAACCAGGACTTTGTTACATAATCATTTAAAGCTAAAGAAGGGTAGCTGTGTTTAAGGCTTTTAAGATATGAGACTGGGGTATCTTTCAGTATGTTTGACAGAGAAGTTGTCAAAAATGACAAAGGAGAATCCTAGAAGATTCAAGAAAATTTACATGTCTGCAGATGGGTTTGGTTTGGAAAGAAGATTATTGAAGATGGAGCTAATTCTGCCTCTGGAACAGGTGTAGTGTAGCATAGTGGCTAGTAATGGCAAAGAATGTGGGTTCTGGAGTCAAGTGTCTCTGTGAAATTACTTGACTCTACCTTTTATAAGCTGCCTGACCTTGTGCAAGTGATTTGACTATTCTTTGTGCCTCTGTAAGACAAGGCTATCTAGCCATAAACTTATGGAAATGAATCAACAAGTAAATAAGCACATACAAAGCTCTCAGGACAGAGACTGGAAATGGGAAGTTTCTGACTAATGAGAGTCTGATGATGACTGCTGGTGTGGCGATGGCGGTCATGATCAATGGCTACACCTCAGTGTATGATCAATGATCATGATCAGTGGATACACATTGATGGGTATCTATCAACCAACCCACATACAGGTCAAGCTGAAGTGTGGAGAAGCACTGATATATTTTAAAGTATTCTATGAATGCTCCCTATTACACTTTGTTAATGATGATACTTTGGGAAGTAAATATATTATGGTAGAAACAGCTGCAAAAATCCCAAAGCAATTGGAATGTCAACATCCATTAAAGAGTTTCCAGTTCCATCAAACCAGGCCATCTATCCATGAAATGCCTCATGCTGTATGTGCTATTGCTGTAGGGTGAGAGTTGGGGAGGGAGAATAGCCAGGGATGTTACAGCCAAAGCCCTGAGTTGCAGGTTGGACTGGCTGACCTCTGAGATATTTCTAAAGATTCCACTGGAAATATAAATGTGGAATGATCCATACTTCAGTTAATTATAATGATGGAAACAATGATACTCAGTTTTGAGGCATTTAGATTTCAGAAGTTTTGTTTATGCTATGTTTGAAAAGGAGAAAAACCCATAGATGCTTAGGGCTATAACTAAAAATCTTAAAGGTTTTTGGTTTTGTGTCCTTTTTTTTTTCCCCCTGTATTTGGGTCTGATTTATTGGTGATTTTGAAGATAGACACACCATCACATCTGCCAGAGAATAAAAACAAGTGTTAATTGCTAATATATACATCTATCTGGACATCAAAAAGTCTTTCAATTATAGGTTACAATATACATATTTATGTGCATTTATATATCCGTGCATACACACAACATTAGCTGATATCAAGTTAATGATCACTCTGTGCTAGGGCATTGACTGCTTTATTTTCTCATTTAATGCTCACAATAGGTAAACCTTACACTCCCATCTTATAGTTAGGGAAAATGAGGTGCAGAAAGAGTGCCATCTTTTGTTCTGGTACCACATCTCAGGGGCTCCCTATGCTTTGGAGTGCCCCCTTTGGGATTTTCTCGCTATGTTACCTGGGAACTGTGGGGCCATCTGTGCCATCTGGACTAGGTGCTCTGAACTGGTCTGTTTCTCTCCTTCTAGGTGGGGTCAACCAGATAAGTCAATGAGCTCCAGAACTGGAGCCGAATGGGTTGTCCGCAGCCCCAGGACGAACCCTAGTTCTAGGAGGGCAGCCTAGTAAGCTGACTTCCTCTGATTGGTGTGTTTTTAGGCTGCCAGTTTGTTGCTGACATGCTGATTTTGAATGATTCAAGTTGTTTACATGGAGAGGAGCCCTGTAAAAAATATTTTCCCAAAGCCCTTGTACCTCCTAGGGAAAACTCTATTTAGTCAGAAATGGCAGGGCAGTTATTACTTCTCAGGTGTGTCAGAAGTACTCATACATCTGTTCTTTATTTTAAAAGATGTAAAGAGTTGTGCTCCTTATATGTATATTTAGCAAAAATAATCATTTCCCTCAACAATATTTATTAAGTCTTTTATGTGTAGAATGTCAAACAACCCTTCCATAATTTCTCTGTGATCACCTTCCATGCTAGGCCTTTCTTACAAAAAAAATATATATGAATTTAACAGTCTATCCAGATTTATTTATGGAACACTAGAACTTCCCAGGAGTGAATTAATGGCTTCACACTGGTATTATGACACAAGACTTTAAGCTGCTCATTATTGGTGTAGCCTGATCCTTGAAGAGACATTGATGAATTTTTTAAAAGGCTTATCACTCTTTAGTTGGATATGATACCACATTTGGGAAAATAACAAAAAAGATTTCTGATGTAAGGGGGGCAGGAAACAATTCTATAAATCTTCATAATGTGGGATTAAAAAAATGACTGGTGTTTTTTGTTTATTAAAGATTATAACTCACTTCACCATCACACAGAATGAAACCCTCTTAACCAGATAATAAGCACAGCATGTTCTTTATGATAATGCCAACAATAAAACCAGAAGACTTTGCTATTTTTTTTTTTGAGGGGGAAGGGTTTGGCTAGACAAATCATTTTCTGCATGCTAGACTTGGGCATTTCTTTATTTTCTCTTTCCTTCTCATATATAAAAACAGCACAGAAGCTGATAAATTTATCTGAAGGTGCTTTGAGCTGTAAAAGCAACTTTTGCTGGCATTTGGTGCAGAGGTTTCAGAGATAGATAGATATTTATTCTTATTTTCCACTAGGATCATAGAAGGGCCTCCTTTAGCTCATGATAATGGGAGAATTTGGTTTTTATTTTTCCCCCCAATATATATCCTAAATTCATTTTTCTTTATCTTTCAGCCACTACACTAGACCACAATACACATTTCCTACTCAAATGGTGTCATAGTCTGAATATTCTGCCAGCTTCGATTCTTGTCCCTCTAAAGTCCATTCTCTACACAAAGCCAGAATGATCATTTTAACATAAATCAGTTTAAGGTACTCCCTTGCTTAAAACTCTCCAATGCCTTCTCAGTGCCCTTGGGATCAAACTAAACACCTGTCATGGCTATTCTGAGTATCTCTTCTCTCCTTCTTTCTCCTTATGGAGTGCTGAAGGAGATGGATCAAAATGGACGCTATCAATCCAGTCTTTGCCTTTTGTAATCTGGCCATATTCATCCGTTGGGGATCTCTGGCATGGGTTAGAAGGAGGTAGGAGAGTGGGGTCAGGGAATTTGTATCCTAGGGTGCCCTGGCCTCAGCTACATCCCCTGTGAAAGCCACAGTTTCTTTTCAGGCACTTTCATTCACTGCTTTCCCTGTGGGCCTAGTGACCACTCCCTCCTCTTCCTTCAGCACCAGGAATAGTGACTGTATCCTGCCATTTCTAGCCCTCAGGGGGTAGGGGAGTGGGTGTGGGCTGGCGGTTGTACTATGCTTTGGGTTTCCCTAGCCTACCCACATCTTTGTAAATATCTTTCATAAAATCTCCCCAACTTGCCAATTTTCATATGCCATCTGCTCCTTGTTGGCTTTTAAGTCCCCCAAGCCTGGCACCTGCTGACCCCACCAACTTCACTCTAGGTTCCCTTGTTTACTGTTCTCTATTCACGCTGGCCTTCTCTCCTCTCCACAATACCCTCCCCCCAAATGCTCATTCACTGTGCTTTCCACATGGAAATCCCTTTCCCTGGGCCTCTGCATGCCTATACTCTAATTCACATAATTATCAGCTTTGCAGAAAGATCTTCACTGATCTTCTGAACTGAAGTAGCCCACTCCTTCCAAATACTTTCTAGCATTTTCTCTGTTTTGTTTTCTTCATGTTCATCGTTAACTGAAGTTATCTTATTTAACTATCTACTTGGGTTTTTCATTTTTGGTCTCCACCACTGAAAGGTGAGCAGGGATCTTGTCTTTTCTGTGCCCCTGGAGAACAGGTGGGGAAATGAAAACCTGGGAGATGTCTTAAGAAGTCAGGGCATCTGGACCACAAATAGTAATGATGACAGTTACTGTGACGTAACTGATGAGTACTCACTCTGGACCAAACATAGTATGAAGTTCTTGCTATATAATCTTGGATATTCCTGATAGCAATCCTATGCTAAAATTGCCTCCCTCCCTCCCTTCCTTCTGGAAGGAGCTGAAATTCCAGGAGGCCAGGAGACTGTTGAAGGTTCCAGGGAAGGTGGCATTGACTCTGCCACAGGTCTTAATCACCCTAAACCCACTACAATACCTTACTCAAATCTAATATGGCCCCTTGTAAGTCAGGATGGGAAGCTGTGGGATAACCAGCCTCCAGAGTGAGTAGTAAGAAAGAAGTAAGACTCTGATTGGGAGTTCAGTCAGAGCTTAGAAAACTGGACACGAGTAAAGGAATGAAGTCCAAGAAAAGAGAGCACACAAAAGCCAATTCAAGACTAAAGGGCAGAAAGTAGACTCAGAGTACCAAAGTCAGAGATCAGGGGTTCAAGACTCATCATGAATATGGTGCTTTCTGCCCCTTCATGTTCTGGCCTCTTCCTTGTGCCTTTTAGAGTGTTCTTTGGAAACAACGTGGAAAAAACACCAGCTGTTCAAGGAGGGTCTTTCTCCCTGACTCAGTACTAAGAGAAGATACTGGGTAGACCTTCTAGGGTAGATATAAGTTGTCCTTGAAATATGGTGACTAGTTCTTCTTCTTCTTTTTTTTTTTTAAGTTTTATTTGTTTATGCATACAAGCTGGGGTACAGGCCAGAGGCGTGGGGCGGTGAGAGGGTTCACCAGAGACAGAGTGGGGAGCAGAACAGGCAGATCGACAGAAAATACACTGCTGAGGGGAGCAGCGGGCAAGGCAGGAGAGGTCTGCCATGCTATGTGGGAATCTCCCCAGCCAGGCGTCGAACTCGCGTCGCCACTGCCAACAGCTCCAGAGCTCAGAGCTTAACTGCTGCGCCACTGGGGAGGCCCTGACTAGTTCTTGAGGAGTAATAAAGCAACAACACAAGATAGAGCTAGAGAGAAGCACTCAGAAGTTAGGAGTATGTGGTGGTCTTGGCCAAATTGGAGACCTCAGACCATCAAGCGTCTACTCTACATGCAACTCAAGGTTCAGTATTAAATGTACTTCCCCTGACTTAAATCACCAGCAGTGCCCACACTCTTCCATCAAAGAGTTTCTCTCCTTTTCAGTAAAGGAGTGGATGGCCAGAAAGAATGATTAGGGTTATTCCACCATGGGGGCCAAAGGCAGGTAGCAGCAGCATCTAGCCATGAAGTATTAATCTCCATGCTTCAAGTATTGCGAAGAAATGTCTTAATTTATTACTATGCAGGGGCTATTATGCAACTGACACTAACAAAAAATACTTCTGCACTTTACTAAGTCTACTTTTGAGCCATCCAATGTTTTCATCATAATATTTACTTCTGGGTAAATAGGCTAAATTCTCCAATTCTGATACAAAACAGAAAGATCAGAGAATGAAAATAAATAGATGACATGGCTGTTTAAAAATAATGTAAAATGTTTTTTAGCAGCGTAAATATTTGATTGTAAAACTTTCAATATGTTGTGTCTATTAACTAGTAATGTACAATATTTAAATAATTCAGCCAGCCTAAGTGGGCCAGGGTCATGGGGGAGGACAAAGCGAAGGCCCAACCTGGCGAGATGCCAATTTGCAGTCATAACACAACCCCAAGGCTGACCCCAGACACTATATCCATTCCATCTGGAGCTCTTTGGTCAGGACCATGTCACAAACAAGAGCAGATAAATGGAACTCGTGGAGACATTTGAAATCTCCCCATCACTTTCCATTAATTTGGTCTGCACAGAAGCTTCTATGTATCGCTTAGGGTTGGATACTGTACTGTTCAATTCAGTTAGTATTCTTTGGAATGATTCTTTGACGTTTGTGTTGGAAGGCAATGAAGGGAGGTATTGTTTCTGGAATACCATTCAGAATTTATGAGGAATTGCTGCGAAATTCCACCCATCCCAGCGATATCCCTGATTCTTTACATGAAAAATTTGAAAAAGAGCATTGGATTACATTTACAAAGAGCATTTGGGAGATCTTTTTAGCCATTAGAATTTAGGCCTTACTTTCATCATCTAGAAAATGGAACAAATAACCCTGGCTATTATGCTAGCTAAGGATGAAAAATGAAAACAAGATAGAACAATTAAAAGTCCTCTAAAAGACTATTAATTTAAGAGAACACTGCATCCACTTCAGAGTATACTCCTCTTTGTATGTGCTCCACAAGCTAACACTGAGCTTAGCACACTGTAAATCTCTTTACAAGTTTGTTGACTGAATGAATGAGCATAGCTGGCAGCCTAAGTGATCTTCTTATTCAGTTCTCCAAAGAGTGCGCTTAGTCAAAGAGGATGAACTTCCGAGAGTGAGGAGCCTCGCTGATCAAGATCACAATGGGCCCGTGGTGGGTTTTTTTTGTTTTTTGGTTTTTTTAAAAGATTTATTTTTATTTATTTATACATACAAGCTGGGGTACAGGCCAGAGGTGTGGGGTGGCAAGAGAGTTCACCAGAGACAGAGTGGGTAGCAGAACAGGCAGATCAGAAATACACTGCTGAGGGGAGCAGCGGGTGAGGCAGGAGAGGTCTGCCACACCATGTGGGATTCTCCCCGGCTGGGCGTCGAACTCGCATCGCAGCTGCGGACAGCTCTACGCTTAACCGCTTAACCGCTGAGCCACCAGGGAGGCCCCCAGGGTGTTTTTAATGTATACATCCTGCAAGTTCAAGAATCCTCAAATTCTGAATAATGTCAAAGAGGAGAAGGATGAAGCTGGAGAGAGACACTAGAGTTCTGAGTGGCAGTCTGTTCTTGCTCCTTGGTGACTCTCTACTGCAGGTCAGCTTCCCAGGTGGTTGAATTCCCAGGAAAAGACAAATTTCTGGACATTAAAGACTGTAGGGGGGCTTAAAAACAAAAATATCTCAAATCAACAAATGACAAGGATCTGTCATTTTGTTATTTTAAATAACTGGGAAGGAAAAAATTTCATAAAACAGTGCAAATTATCCATTAACTATAATTCTCTGTGTTCATTTGTTTTGCCTAGAGAATATTTGAGGCAACTATCAGTCACAGCTACATAACAGGATTCTTCATCCCACATTTTTTGAACGCTTTCCCTTTTTATGAAGTAGAGTCAAGGCATTCATGCTAAGCTACCTACATCTAAGTTTTAACAATTCGTATATTCTCTTGTGTCTGAACTTAAAACTGACTTTATAATACTATGTACACCATTCTGTCATTCATCACTCACCAAATATTTAAAGAGTGTATACTATGTGCAAAACAAGGGAAATGTTACTTGTTGTGGTAGGTGAAGTACAAGACATTAATTTCTACCTTTAGAGACCTTATCTCCCTTTTTGGGGTTGGGGACAGTAAAAAGGCATGTGTGCGACAGTAAAAGGTATATGGGCGCTTGAATATATATGCCTTGTCGATGTCATTTATTGGTACTATCTGACTGTCAGACTAGACTAAGTCTACCAGTGCTGAGCATATTATAGGCAATAAGGAAATATTCATTGAATGATGAATGTGTAAAACATCTACCGTATTTTATTAAATCTAAGACACACATTTTCCCCTCCTTTATCATCACTGAGGAAGCAATACCTTTTAAAAATTAATAGAGGATCACACTGTAATTGGCCATTTCCTTATTTCTGAATAGTACATAAAATCAATAATCTTAAATTTGATGATATATAGTAGATAATGAAACAAAGGAAGATTTAAGTGTAAGAGTACCTCATCTAATTCTTTGGACATCCAATGAGAAAAGTTTCTTTGTGGATAAGGCTAGACTACATTTAAAGAGGAGAAAGGGATATTGTTGTGACTGCGGGTAGTAGTAGGGAAGGTTATCATGGCAATAGGTAGAAGATCTTTAAGAGTAAACACAGAAAGACACAGAGGCAGAAATGATTAAACTATGTTTCAGGGCTATTGAAAAAGTAGCTATTCTTAGAGTGGAGAGTTCATATTGAGAAATAGTACAACATAGGCCTATAAATAAAAGTAGGATCATGGAATATTTTAGAAGGCTTTGAAGTTGAAAAATTTCAATTTCATCTTGTATACAAACTTTGAGCCAAAGAGTGACATACTCAAAGTAGTGTTCTATGAGGTTTAATCTGTGTGGATGGATTGAAGTGGGCAAAACT
Organism: Scalopus aquaticus; assembly: GCA_004024925.1. Lineage (NCBI taxonomy): Eukaryota > Metazoa > Chordata > Mammalia > Eulipotyphla > Talpidae > Scalopus > Scalopus aquaticus. Next base: position 77,944 of record PVIJ01005297.1, read on the forward strand.
GAAGACAAAGAGTAGTTAGGAAATTATGCTTGTAATCCAGCAGAAATACAATACTATATTGGGAACATAGAAATGAGACTAGAGATTAAGATAGGAGAGAAAATTTGAAGGAACAGGTCAAAATGATGTCTTCCAAAAACACTGAAAAATGGAAAAATAAGTTGTCTGATTATTTTCTTTGGAATTTAGCATTCTTTATAATTTCAATCAAAAGTAGAGGGTGAATTATACTCTAGTTTGAAAGAATCAGAGAGGGTATCCCAGCAGGGCCACTTAACTAAGTTCTAGAGAATTTCCTAAATATGAGAAAGGGAAAATAGTCCTTAAAAGAAGGAACCATAAATGAGAGCCTAGGGCACTAATAGAAGAAAGTATGTTCAATTGTTTTTAAAGAGATAGGGTGATAATAATTGACTAAGAATAAGACATTCAAGTTGAAAGTCACTCTAGGAAAGAAAAACAGACAAAATTCACAACTATAATGGAGCATAGAAAGCAGAAAATATGAAACAAGATGAGAGAAGTAATGTTAACAAATAATTTATTACAATAAATGTTCATGGTCTAAACCTCTCCCATTAAAAGGCAAAAACTCTGAAATTGAATCAGACTGGAAATCCAAATTGTGTTTTTTATTCATAAAATAAATATATGACATAAAAAGTTAAAATAAAAATATGTATAAAGATTTAACTTGAAAAACACAAAAGGATACAGAAACAGAAACAAAGAAGAACCCAAGAAAGAAGCATAGCTATCTTTTACTATTTCCTCAGTTTTAAAAATGGAGAAAACAATAATAGATAATGATAAATTGATAGGAATTAGTCTTGTTTAAATACTAAATGAGATGATGCTTTAAATACTTAGGATAATCCTGCCTGGCACATAAAAATTAAAGCGATGAAGAGCACGGGTTTTGAATCTGAGGGAGTCTGAGTCTGTTTTTCTTTGCATGGAAATTATTAGTTCCTCTTCCATCTATTGCAGCTATTTGGAAAAGAAAAGAGACCCACCAACAAGTCACTAAGTCAATCATTTAATCAACAAGCCACTCAACAAAACTCAGGTTCATCCACAAGACTGGAAGAGAGGGGTCCTTCACCCTCAACAAGATCACTCATTCATATTTGAGTCTTTTCTATACCAAGTTCTTTTAAGAGTTGTCACATATTGAATTTTGCAGTTCAGAAAAAGTCAAGAGAGGTTAAATAAATGCCCAAATCACAGGGATCTACCTGACTCCAAGCTTCAGTTCCATCCACTCTACTTAATTGCCTCACAATTCTCTTCAAACTTCGAACTAGTTTTCAGGAGTAGGGTGTGCAGTTCTGGGGGCCTAGAACAGAGAATTACTCACACACCATTTTCTGCCCCTCATATTTTCAGTCCATACTTTGAATCATATGCAAACATCTCTTTATCTCAATTGCTGGTGATTCCTGACTGTGGAGCTGTCAGTCACCAAGATCAGGGAGGAGGGTTATTATTAAAGAGGGATGAAGTTAAATTAAGGGTTCTATATTTTGAATCATAATTCTTTATTTAAAGTAGCCTTGGTTCTCCAAAGAGGAAATACAAATGGCCAACAGGTATATGAAAAAATGTCCAACATCACTTGTAATCAGGGATATGCAAATCAAAACCAAAAGATACCACATTACACCAGCAAGAATGGCACATGTTAAAAAAAACAGACAACAACAAATGTTGGCGAGGATGTGGAGAAAAACGAACTCTCCTACACTACTGGTGGGAATGCAAACTGGTTCAACCACTATGGAAAGCTAGAAGGCAGTTCCTCAAACTACTAAAAATGGAGCTTCCATATGATCCAGCAATTCCACTCCTAGGAATCTACCCAAAGGACACAAAAACATTAATCCAAAAGGATCAATGTTTATTTCAGCACTATTTACAACAGGTAAGATATGGAAACAACCCAAAAATAGATGACTGGATCAAGAAGATGTGGTATACTTGGAATAGGTGGAATATTATTCAGCAATCAAAAAAAGAAACTCATAGCAACATGGTTGGAGCGGGAAGGGATTATGCTCAGTGAAATAAGCCAGAAGGAAAGAGAAAAATATCGGATGGTTTCACTTAGAGGAGGAATGTAGGGGAGCCAAGTAAAAGATCAGGAAAAAAAACAATAAATTAAAAAACAAAATCAACAGGCAACTATTAACCAGAGACACTCTGCAGGGGAGGGGGAGGGAAAGGGATCAAAACAGGGGAGGGAAGAGCACAGGGACTATGGTGGTGGTGCACAGGTGAATTGGTGGTAGGGATTTTATAGGAACTACAACTGAGAGGAGAAAGCATACATTGTCCAAAAAGGAAGAATGGTGTAAAATATATATAAAATAAAATAAAATAAAATAAAATAAAATAAAATAAAATAAAATAAAATAACAACAACAAAGTAATAAACTAGCCTTGGCTTGTCACCTTGGCTAAGACACTTCACAAAGAGATGATAGTTTCTAGGAAAGGTGACAGGAGGCAGATGGAGTTGGGCTTCACGTTCAAAAGTGGCAGAGACTTCCTGGGGCCCATGAGCCCCACGTCCACCCCAGTGTGCTTTCATGGACAGCTCTGTGGGGTGTACACAGTTCTTCTGTTTGGGCAGGAGGGAAGTTGGGTTGGTGCACTTCTTTCTTCCCTTCTGCCCATTAGTTGGCACATTCTCAGAGAATAAAAACGCCTTTTCGTGTAACTAATCACAACACACTTTGAAAGGAGTATCTGTTGCCAAAAATTTATATTTATCCCAAGAAAAATTAGAAACTATTTTTGGATTATCTGCACATGACTTGCCTGCCTTACTGCAGATAAACAGGAATTACTTGCCTGCAAACCCCTATGCTGTCTCAGAGGCGCCTGGCCCTCCCTCCCCTAATTCTGCCCATGGAAATGGAGATTCTGTGCTGCCCCTTCCCAGTGGCTGCAAACTGTGAAAAGATTAAGGACTTGGGACTCAGACACATCTAGATCTGAATTCTGGCTCCCCTACTTCCCACCTCTGCAACTTTGAGCACGTTATTTAACCTCTCTGAGCCTCAGTCCGCTCAGAGTAAGAGGGTAAGTAACACCAAATTTTAAGGTGGTTGTGGGATTAAACAGAATAAAGCTTTGTGAAATAGCGGATACTCACTAACTGCTATGTCTCTTCTTTTCCCAGATCTGTAATTTGTCTCTGAGAGAAGAGGTCAAAATCTACACTTAAGGAGATGGGTGAGAAATTAGGAGAAACACAAACATTTACCTTAATCCTCCAGGTATTGTGGCCAGGGAGATCTAGCCCTAAGGAGGAAAGCAGCTATAGACAGGCTGCTGCAGAACAGGAGACAAATTCAAGTGGCCTTAGGGACCAGGCATGAGCCACAGATGGAGAGAGTAGACTAGACAGGATGTAATGGAAAATGCAGCTCAATGGGGAAGCCAGATGCAGGCCATAGGCGTTCAGACTTTAAAATTTCAAAGCACTGTACCAGTCCAGCAAATGTGTGGGCTGGTTAAACGCGGCCCTAGGAGGTCCAGTTTGTAACCCTGCCTCTGGGGAATAGGTTGCTTCCTTCCTTCAAAAGTTGTCCCACAAATAACCACTTCCCTGGAAACCTCCTCTTCCTTTCTTTGCTCATGACTCCCGCTTTTTTCTAGCACGGCCATTCATTTCTAAACATTTGCTAAGACCTATTTTAGACAAGAGAGAGAAATGAAAAAAATACACAAGAGTGGATGCAGACATTCAAATTTAAGGCAATGCATCTAAAATTGAGAAAAGCATCTCAAGCTTCTGATTAGGGTTGGGGAAGGGATGGGTGGAGGAAAGAGTAATGCTTAACAGTAGAGGTGTCACCTGAGCCCTAGTAGGTTTTGGCAGGTGGCATGTGGGAAGAGGGGTCCTTCCCATCATAAATGCATGGTTACTGGTTTTGCTTGTCTCTTATAGGTATGTTTTCTTCTCTCTTCATTACTGAAATCTTGGAAGCTTCTTGAAGGAGGAGACTGTCTCCTCTATTTGGCTTTCTTGGGCGCCTTGACATTCCACAGCACCTATTTTAGTTTCTTGTTATTTAAGAATCTTTTTCTGGCCATTGAGAAAATGAGATGCCAGACTGTCCTATCAGTGAGAAGCAGCAGTCAGAAGCATTTGAGGGGCACAGATAAAGTCTGTGAGATTGGTGTTGGGTCTGAGTGAGCCCCTGGATTCCTGAGACAGTGACTGACAGATGATGTCTGCCTCCTGATAATGGCACATCAGGACTTCCTCCTCAGCTGAAAGGAGAAGAATGGCAGGCATACCCGTCCCTAATTGTCCCTAATCACAGATGTTTAGAAACAACTAGAAGGAAGACCTCACACATTACTGATCTTGCCAGGAAGTGGTTGGTTGGATTATCAATTCCAAAGGATAAGGAGTGTTGATTTAGCTGGAGGAGGACGGACCCAGGTTGATTTGGCAAAGCCAGTGAAGCTGGGTCTTATCCCTTTTCCCCAGACTTCCAGTCTTGTTTCAGTCCATGTTATTTATCACTTCAGCCTGTTTCAGGGCTTAAGGGAAGATGAAGATGAAGATGAAGGAGAGGGAGGAGAGTAACATTTCTCAAACACCTGCTGTTTGCTAGACACTTAACTAAGTTCTTTACCTCATAAAGAACTAAACTAGTTCTATACATTGTTCATTTGTTCTTCACTGTGACCCAGGGATAAATGAGCCAGAGGGCATTATTGTTCTCCTTTTGCCTGGGAGGAAAATTGGGTAACAGCTGCTGCATGCTTGTGCAGGATGACACTAAGTTGTGGAGCTGAACTTCTGTCTTGGGTATGCACATCCTGTAAACCTTCCATATGATCAAGTTTTCCCCCAGACCCAGCTAGTTTCCCAGGAAACCAACTCTGACACTGTTAGACTTGGTTATAGCAGGCTTACTGGGAATGGCTTGGGAACAGTTCCTACAAGGGAGAGGGGAAAGTAGGCAGGACTGGGCAAGGGAAGGGGACAGACTGTGCTGGGAGTGCATCAGAAACCTTGGCAGTAGAGCAGGACCAGGGAGAGGCAAGTCCTGCCTTGGGGCAAAATTTAAGAGGAGCCAGAAAACTCAGTAATGGAGATACATAATATTTTAATGTAATATCTAACACACTGTAAGTGTGGAAAAAAAATCCATGATGAACAAAATACCAAAATTTTAAATAAACTCAAAATCTAACCCTGCACATGCCTGACCTGCCTTACTCTCCTTACCCTAATTCTGGTCTTGTTGAGGTCTGTCTGTCTTTAAAACTTTGAAACTTTATCAAGAATTTGTCTTTAAAATTATTTTTAAAATATTGTGTTAAAACTTTATGATGACTGAGATTTTGGGTGTCCTATTAAATTCTATGCCTGAGTTGGGCAAGTACCTCTCCTTAGTCCTAGCCCTAAATTTCAGGGACCTCTGGAGCTGGGTTGGCCCTTGTTTTACCTTGAAATGATAAACTCAGATCTCTTTAGCCCTGACTAAAAGGTAGGGGTGAGGGGCTAAAACAACCTGCCTAAAATATAGAAGAAAACATACGCAAAACACTCTATGACATAAAATGCAGAAATATCTTTGAGGACTCATCTCAAGCAGCAAGGAAAACAAAGGAGATATGAACAACTGGAACTACATCAAAGTATAAAGCTTCTGAGAGCAAAAGACAAAGTAACCAAAATGAAGAGTCACTCTAATGAATGGGAGAAAATATTTGCAGACCATACATCTGACAATGGACCAATATCAAAGATCTACAGAGAGCTTATACAACTTAACAAAAACAAAACAAACTGTGCCTCCCTGGTGGTACAATGGGTCAGCACAGCACTGTGGAGCTGTCGGCAGCAGCTGCTCTTACACAAGTTCGATGCCCAGCTGGGGAGAATCCCACATGGCGGGGCAGACCTCTCCTGCCTCGCCCACTGCTCCCCTCAGCAGTGTGTTTCCCCTCAGCAGTGTGTTTCAGTGGGTCTGCCTGTTCTGCTCCCCACTCTGCCTCTGATGAACCCTCTCACTGTCTCACACCTCTGGCCTGCACCCCAGCTTGTATACAAAAATAAAATAAATCTTTAAAAAAAAACAAATAACTATCCAATCAAAATATGGGCAGAAGAGCTAAACAGGCACTTCCAAAGAAGACAGGCAGAAAAAATGGCCCATAGACATACGAAAAATGTTCATAGTCACTTATCATAAAGGAAATACAGATCAAAATTACAATGAGATACCGCATCGCTCATATGAAAATGGCCCATATTTAAAAAACCAAAACCATCAAGTGCTGGTGAGGGTGTGCAGAAAAAGGAACCCTCTTACATTGCTGGTAGGAATGTAGAATGATCTGGCCCCTATGGAAAGCTATGCGGCGGTTCCTCAAAACACTAAAAATGAGTTCACCATATGATGTAGCAATTCCACTCCTAGGTATCTACCCAAATAGCACAAAAGCACTAAATCAAGAGGAAACATGAACTCCTATTTTAGTGAAGCACTGTTTACAATATCCAAGAGAGAGAAACAACCTAAATGCCCCCAAATAGATTAATGGATCAAGAAGATATGGTGTATATATACACAATGGAATACTATTCAGTGATCAAAAAGACAAACTCATGACATTTGCAGCAACATGGATGGAGCTTGAAGGAATTATGCTAAGTGAAATAAGTCAGAAGAAGAATGAGAAATGCCATATGGTTTCACTTACCTAGAGAATATTAGTGAAACCAAACAAAAGGTCAAAGATAAACCCTGAAAGTTAGTCATAGATCTGAGGCATCCAGGAGGGGAGAGAGTGGAGAAGGGAGAAAGGAAGGGGTGAAAACAGGAGGAGAGGAGCACATTGGAATAGTGGTGGGGCTTTAGTGGTGGGTGTTGTAAAAGAACATATATTTGGAAAGGTATAAACATTTGCCCCTAAGACATATACTGTGAAGTAATAAATTATCTCAATAAATACAACTTAAAATAATAAAAAATAAAAACTTTTTTTATTCTTCTGGGAAGGGGATATAAAATTCCTCTGGGAAGGAGATATAAAATTCTCTTTGGCTAAGAGCACATCCCTGAGTGGGATTTTAGCTGCGAGTCACCAGCTCCCAACTCTCTTAACCTCTGGGGACTCTGGGTGTCACACTACTGTATCCACTACTGTTCCCAGTACTATTTATCTCAAGTCTAGGGCTCTCCCTATTTTGTCCTCTGGACTAGAGGCTAAGTGTTGAGTAAGTTAGAACTCCTGGGAAGGGGAATTTATTTAGAGCATATTGTCTACAAAATAAAATTTTCCATTAAGCATAAGGAAGCTTGCCAAGGAAGCTGTTTGGTGATAGAAACATTCATATATCTATTCAAGAAATTACTATGTGCCATTTCCATCTGCAAATATCATCACTATGGAGGCTCAAGCATACTCCCATCCTGCCAAGGAATCCTGGCTTAGCCAAAACTTTTGGGTTTCAACAGTATTGAGATCAGAAGTGTCTGAATCGGTGCAGCATCACTTTCCACTCCACCACACTCATCACCACCCATAACTAACTGAATTTCACTTGAATCTTCTCTAGGAGTAGGTTTCAGTTGAGCCCCTGGGGTCTGAGATCAAAGTTTAGGCTCATTTTGCTATGGACTCCTGCCTGGACTCTATGAGTTTTGAACAAAAATATAGAGATGAACTGGTGAGAGAGGAGGCATGGTCAGTGGAAAGAACTTGGTTATATCTCTGGAGATTGTCTTTCTAGGGGTGTCAAGTGCCTTGGGGAGAGGATACAAGACCATGCTGAGGGGTAGAAGGTGTACTGCAAGAATGTGGGCATTAGGTATTAGGGATAGAAGTCCCAGGGTGTCTTAGTCTATTTGGGCTGTTATAACAGAACACCATACACTGAGTGACCTCGGAGCCTGGCTACTTGGGCTCAAATTCCACCTCCTCTACCAGCTAGCTGTGTTGACTTTAAGCAAGTTACTTAATCTTTGTGCTTTACATCTCCAGAGAGGGTAACAACATGGCCTTGTGGACTGTTATGATTTAAACAACATGTGTGTGGCACTAGAACAGTGCCTGGAACAGAATAAGTACGGGTAATTTTTTCGGACATCTTTTTTTCTCCTTTCCTTTCCTATTCTCTATTTACTTCCTTCCTTTTCTTTCTCTCCTTCCTTATTTTTCTCTCTTTCCCTTATCATAGACAAATGTTTTGATTTATTTGAAAGGCGGTGTTCTTTGTGCTTAAATTAAAACAAGGGAAAGGTTTCATATTTTTCTCTCTCAATTGTTGCCTTTTTGTTCTCGTAGTTCACAGTCCTCAAGTGAGATTTTTCCCATGATTGAGTGGCTCCTACCCTTGACCTCTGTTCTCATTACCTCATCATTAATCCTCTATTAGATTTTTCTGGACCCTAAAGTTGCCTAAATGAGGCTTAATGTGGCATGGCCAAGTATTAAATGGGCCATATTAAAGGTTTCTTCATTTCATGAGAAATTTTGAATTCATTTTGAGAAGACTTCAGGAGGGCACAGAGATGTTCTTTTTTTAAAAAAGTTATTTTTGACTGTGGAACACACCATTTCAACAATGAGCCTCATCCAAACGCCATGTTAAGCAGGCAAACTCACAGCATGCAAGACAGTAACTCTTTCCTCACCCAACTCTTCACTCTTTATTAGCTTATTCACATGGAAGAGAAAGTTCATCAGCTCTCTGAAGTAAGCGTAGAGTTATGCAAATTTAATACATGCTAAGTTAAAACTTGGTACAATTCTGGGCCTCCCTGGTGGCTCAACAGGTTAAGTCTCAGCCTATGAAAGTGTCCACAGCCATTGCAGCACGAGTTCTGAGCCACTGCAGCATGGGTTCGATTCCCAGTCAGGGAGCTTCCCACATGGTGCAGCAGACCTCTCCTGCCTCACCCACTGCTCCCCTCAGCAGTGTACTTCCGTCGATCTGCCTGTTCCGCTCTCCACTCTGTCTCTGGTGAATCCTCTCACCACCCCACACCTCTGGCCTACACCCTAATTCTTGAATGCATAAATAAATAAATCTTAAAAAAAAGAAACTTAGTACAATTCCAAGAAGGAACCAAACAGTATTTAAATTCTGAAACCTGTTGCGGTAGACAGTGGCAGCTGATAATCAAGTAAAGTAGCTGAAGCAAAAACAACTTTTGGAAAGTGGTTTGGGATTCAGATAAACCTGAGACCAGAAGTTATTTTCTTTCTACAAAAAGGCAGAAGCATGAAACAGGTTCAATCAAAGAGAAGACATTACTTGTTGCTCAGGAGCTAAATGACGCTCATTTATAAAATATGCTTGCTCTAGAATTTGGAGAAAACAGAAATGTATGGATTGAAGTTCAATTAATCAGGATTGTTTAAAGTCCAAACTTTCAACAATTTCAGAGATTGCGATTAATATTAACCTCGAGCTAGGGAATGACTAATTTGATAGGCAACATAAATGGATCTGTAGATAACATGAAATTGGCTATGAAAGGAGAGGCTCCAACCATCCGTCTGTCCACCCATCCAGCCATCCATTAACCACTCACCTATCCACCTGTTTGCTTATCTACTGCAAGCTCACTGGAACGTGCTAGTTCTGGTATCAAGGGACAAATAGGTGAAAAGTCAACCTGACCTCAGAAAATTTATCAAGTGGAAGGAGAAGCATGCAAACAGTTACAGCACAATACAGTAAAATATAGTGGAGGTAGAGCAACCTGGGCAAAGAAAGCCAAACCTACTCAGAGGTCTTACAGAAAAGATTGTTCTATGCTGGAATCTTAAGGCTAAGCAGGAGTTTACCAGGCAACAAAGCTGCTCTTCACCTGTTTCCTCTCCTTGTCACCTGCAGATATGGAGGCCCAAGATAACCTTGGGGGAAGAGGAGTCTGCATTGCTGAAGTAGAAAAATGCCAGGACAGCAGTGTTAAAGACCACAAACCTTTACAGGGATCTGATGAGTGTACTACTCCTGACACAACTAGACAAATACATACAACTTCATGACACACAATTTTAGGAGATTCATGAACCTGTTTCTGCACATCAGATTGTGTGTCTCTGGGCATCAGGGTGGGGAAGGGGCAGAAAAAAGTAAGACGGAGGCACTTTCCTCTTAATTCCATTAATAACCTGAAGAGAGTGTGACGTATGTAGAATCTAAAAACAAAAATCGCCTAGAAGTTGAACTCAGATGCAGAGAGTGGAAAGTGGCTGTCAGGGGCTGGGGAGGTTAGTGGAAATATTCAATCTTTTGGCTGTAAGATAAATAAAGTCAAAAGGTCTAATGCATAATGCAGTGACTGTCATCGATAATGACCAATGTATTGTATAATTGAAATTTACTGAGAGTAGGTCATAAATACCTTCACTAAAAAAATTAAAATAAAAAAGTAAGTATGTGAGGTGATGGATTTGGTAATTCCATGGGGACTCCTTTTATAATATATATGCATATCACATCATCGTGTTGTACACGTTAAGCATCTTATCATTCAGTCAACTATATGTCAGCAGAGCTGGAAAAAAAAAAAACCCACCAGTACCAAGTCACTGTAGTTCGTTATAACAGTTTCAGCCAAGGGTTTTGTGACCAGGATGTATTCCTTTCCATTGTGTATAAATAACAGATACGGTTATTCTCAAGTAAGCCCTTTGTAGTCATCATTATGTGTTTTGGTATATAACAAAACCCTTTAAGTATCCTGTATTAAAATGGAAAGAAATACTTAAAGCCCAAAGACTCACTTGATGATTTCAGTCAAGATCTCAGGCATCCAGAGGAGCAGCTCCCCTAAAGAATGTGAGGATGGCACACATTAAAAATACAGGCAACAACAAATGCTGGAAAGGATGGGGAGAAAAAGGAACTCTTCTACACTGCTGGTGGGAATGTGAACTGGTCCAACCACTATGGAAAGCTGTATGGCGATTCCTCAAACTGCTCAACATGGAGCTTCCATACGACCCAGCAATCCCACTTTTGGGAATTTACCCAAAGGACACAAAAACACTAATCCGAAAGGATACATGCAGCCGTATGTTCATTGCGGCACTGTTCACAATAGCAAAGGTATGGAAGCAACCCAGATGTCCAAAAATAGATGATTGGATCAAGAAGATGTGGTACATATACACAATGTAGTACTATTCGGCATTCAAAGAAGATAAACACATGTAATTTGCAGCAACATGGATGGAATTAGAGGGGATCATACTCAGTGAAATAAGCCAGAAAGAAAGAAAAATATTGAATGGTTTCACTTATAACAGGACTATGAGGAAACCAAATAGGAGAGAGACAATCAGCGGGGGGGGGGGGGGGGGGGGGGGGGGGGGGGGGGGGGGGAGGGGAGGCGAGGGGAGGGAAGAAAAAGGGCAAAAAATGGAATAGAGAAAAAAACACAAGGAACCATGGAGATGGGTCACGGGTGAATTGGTGGTGGGCTACCCAAGGGGAATACAAAATATAAAAGACATAAATCACAATAAAAATATATATATATATAAAAAAAGAATGGTGTTTGATAACAGATCCTGCGCTGGTCCCTGCTCTGTAGATACTGATTGTATCAGCATGTTGAGAAGACTTCTAATGCCGACTGCCTGCCTGGCAAAGCAAAGCTGCTTCGTCCTGCAAGTGGGGAGCTAAACTTGAAATTGGCAGATTTTGAACCTTTCATGGACACCGTGCTTGCTATGCAAATGCACTTTCAAGACAAGCTTCAGCATCTCCACTTGCCCCTTAACTCTGCTCTTCCAACCAGACTAAAGCCCCACAAGCAATTCTGAATAGAATTATGGAGACCTTGGGTTCTCTGGGCATGAATGCTGCAAGCATCGGAGGTAGATCCTCTAGAACTAGTTTCCTTAAAGAGTGGATTCAGGATACCACATTATTATTAGACTATTACATGAACTTTCTTATTCCTTTCTGGAGAAAGCACAGGAGATACTCATCTATCATTTGAAGGATTCAACACTTACCCTTTATTATACTTCACAGAAATTCTTTTCAAACTTCCAGATTATATATTTACATCCAGTGGTGAGCAAACATTCATAGACTTTTGTAGTCGAAAATGCCGAGTTTGGGGGATTGCTGCCTCTGGAAAATATGAAAAGGCTCACTGCAGTTTCTATTTTCTACACTAGCAAATCTTGGTCTCCTTTGTGACCAAACCCTGGCCAATGAAATATAATGGAAATGCTGTGTGGACTCTTGGAAAATCTTCTAAAAGAGAGGGTGCCACAGCGCCCCCCCCTCTTTACTTAGAAAGCAGTCACAAGGGACAGAAGCCGGGTAGCTGTCTGGACCATGGAGAATGGAAGCCAAATGCTCAAGAAAACAGATGAGTTCGGGGTCCCTGATGACTCTGGGGTCCCACCAAACCAGCCCCAATTAAGACTCTGCTAGGACTCCTTATAATTAGGCTACTATGCTATGGGTTTTTAAAATTTTACCAGCAAATCTGATAAAACTAGTTTTATCTAATGTAGTTTTAACTAATCTAGTTTTAACGAATGCACCATTCAGCTTGTCCTTCCAGCAGCAGTTCATGCTTAGGGGAATACAATGACTTCAACTCCAAGTTTTTGTTGAAGCGATCACCCATGGCTTATCTTCCTGAATGGCAGCTGTCCAAGTATAGCAGTCATTCCATTAGGCTATGGCATCAGAGGACTGTGGGTCATCAGTCTGGTGGAAAGTTCTAGTTAGCATAGTTCAAGAATGGCTCTGATGCTGCTCCTGGAAGATCGAAGAAAATCTCCACAGCTCTGCCTTTGATCCGCCATTTGTCAAAATCTTCTGTTTCTACCTGACCTGTTGTCTAATGGATTGGACAGCTGGACTCCATCCGCTGTTGTAAATATTCTAGATTGAGAAACACAACCCACTCTTTTTCTCAATTATTATTTGACTGTTAGGGCTATTTGACTTTTCTGTGTCAAAAAACAAACATAGAACATAAGGTTGAAGCCAGGTCTGCCACACACGCAAAAAAAAAAAAAAAAAAAAAAAAATTCTTTTTCCTCTTGCCCTGAATGTTTTTCTAGTGACTCCTTTTGGAATGTTATTTTGAACTTACAAAGGTTCTTTTTTAAAAAAAACTTTGTGTATTTCTCTTAAGCATCCCTTGAGAAAGTCGGGTTTAAACTTAGCCAACGCATTGGCTTTTTAAAAGCACTTTCTTAAAATAGTGATGTAAATCTTGGTGGGAAATCTTTAGGTGCCCCAATGGACAGAAATAGAAATGTTAATGGAAATACCATTTGTGAAGACACTGGTGACGGCTCTATTCAAATGGGCCCAATCAGAAAAGGCTGGAGTTTGGAAACTATTCCAGTGTGGGTCAGACTTTAGGAGCCTGGGGTGTGGGGGCCCCAGAAGGGTGGAGGAATAGGATGCCAGTAGGAGAAAGTAAGAGAGGAGGAGATTATAAAATTAGCACAGATCCCTACGTATGCATGCTAGCACATTACTAAAGTCATAGTTATTTTCTAAGTCTTTTATGGAGCAACCTCATCTTTCAGGGATTACAAATATTATTAAATGAATCACTCTGGTAGGTCTATGGGGCTTGGCATGATGTCAGCTCTTTTGCTAGTCAATAGGAGACTGAAGATACAGAAGGCCAAGCTAGATGGTAACCTAGAGGTAAAGGCTTTCCACATGAGTACCTGTAGGCTGGATGTTTGTAAATCCATGTAGTACCAGCATGGAGCTGTGGCTTTGTGGTGATGCTGCGGGGTAAAGGGCCGCAGTACCTCTATTCCAGACATCCCCCAACCTCTCCAAATAAAAGAAAATCATATCATTTGATATGGACAGTTACTACTTTCTTAGTCTTATTGTAAGGGTATTTTTAAAAGTATCTAAGGTAATGCAATTTTGTAATGTATCTCCTTGCCCTTCATTTCCTCAGAACTTTATCTCAGCTCACCTCAAAGGTTTTGGGGCTGCTTTGTGAACAGGCAGGTGTATTGTTGCCCTCTTGAGTCTTTATTTCAGGGCAGGGTGGAGTCAGGGCTGGGCACACCATTTCCGCATCTATCCTCAACAGGGCTGATAGGACTGAAAGGACTCACCTTAAATGAAAAATTGCAAGGGTTTTTATTTTCCAACTTTTCCCCAATATTATTGAGATACAATTGACAACACTACCTAAGTTTAAGTCGAAGTTAAGTCAATTTGATACACAAATGTATGCAAAATGATCACCTCATAGCTAACACTTCCATCATCTCACATAATTACGACCTCAATTTTGTGGTGAGATCATTTAAGAGCTATTCTCTCAGCAACTTCCAAGTATATGATACAGCATTGCTGTCACTAATACATCTAATACATTAGATGACCTGAACTTATTCATCTTCTAACTGGAAGCTTGTACTCTTTGTCCAATATCTCATTTCCCCCATCTCCCAATTCCTGGCAACTACCACTCTCCTGTCTGAGTTCGGGTTTTTAAGATCCCACATAGAAGTAAGATCAGTTAGTACTTGTCAGTCTGACTCATTTCACTTAGAATAATGCCTTCAAGGTCCACCCACGCTGTCAAAAATGGCAGAAATTTCTTTTTGTTTATGACTGAATAATATTTCATTGTTCATATAGATCACATTTTCTCTGACTTTCTGTCCACTGATGGGTACTTAGGTTGTCTCCTTGTTTTGGCTATTCTAGATAATGCTGCAATGAACATGGAGGTGCAGAAATCACTTGAGATAGTGATTTCCTCTTCTTTGGGTAGATGCCCAGAAGTAGAAGTGCTGGATCATGTGGCAGGTCTACTTTTAAATTTCAGAGAGATTTCCATACCATTTTCCATAGTGGCTGCAGCAGAGGAGACTCCCACCATCAGTGCACAGAACTCCCTTTTCTCCATATCCTCCCCAGTACATGTATTGCCTGCATATTTGATCACAGTCACTCTAACAAGTATGAGAACTTATTGTGGTTCTGAATTGCATTTCCCTGATGATTAGTGATGTTGAATATCTTTGTGGGTTTATACTTTTAATTATTACTATTTATTAAAGGTAATTTTTTTATAAGAGAGAGGGAAAAAATATTCAACCAAATCACTCCAACAATATCTACTTTTGTTAAATCCTTTGATCTTTCTTATTCCCCTGAGCAACACTGTGGGTACATAAACTTAGGTATTTTCTTTTTTGCACAGGGTTATCAAAGGGGAAGTGTAGAAAGAATTTGTTCCCTGATGTCTTGCCTACCCTCTTTGTGCTCCCCACCCTGTAGCTCAGGGCCCCTCAGCTCTCAGTCATTCAGTTTCTCTAGACTTTTTGTCCCTGGTTGAGATTATTCAGCAGTTTGCACACCTCTGTTTAACTTGCCTAAGAAGCGTAAAGATAAGGAGGGCTTTCATCCATTTACTTGGATTCTCTGAGTGGATTCTGGTCAGTGCTGTTTGGAAACCTACTTCTGATATCGCTGTCAAAGGTGTCAGCTGTCCAGAAACCTGTGGAGAGAAAATAACACTGAGATTAACTAAATGCAGATGGGTCACAGGGGAACCCTTCTCAAGGGCAGTGGGTGGGGTGAGAGCAAGCAGCCCCTACTGCCAGGCGTGAGGCAGAATTTTTTCTTTTAGTTTCTTTTTAGAAGTGCACACCACAAGGCCTGAGGGAGAAAGCTGGCTTAGTCCTGAGAGCAGACTCACAGCCTTGAACTCTTATTTATCTCTTAGAATAGGGAGGATCTCATTCTTTGTCCTTAATGAACAGAGGGGAAGGGGAAGCAATGCATACTTTAGGAACTTTGTGCCCCAGATACCAAAAAGATATTGTGCTTTGGTGGCCTCCTTAGAACAAATAGAGAATCCCAAGGTTATACATGTGTTTGGGTGTTTACGATCCCATTTCCAGGACCTCTACAGTTCTTATTTCTCTTTCTGTGGGATTCTGTTCCCTCACATCTTGGCAGATTCCCTCTCTCATTCCAATCATGTCTCTGCTTCAGTGTCACCTTCACACACGATAAGATCTTCCTGACTTTTTTTAAAATCTAAAACAACCTCCCCAATCCTGTAACTCCTGATAGTTTGCTGACCAATATAATAGCCACCAAGCATGTGTGCCTACTGAGCAATGCTGTATGTGGTACAAGTGAATTTTTCTTTGTTTTTTATTCTAAATTTTATATATATATATATAAAACCAAGGATTTGTACAAGATTTTTCCGTGAAACAACTTTATTGTTTGGTGAGATGACATTTTGTTTTAATCATTGGAAATTCAGCAGTCAAACTCAAATATGCTTTAGGTGTAAAATGTGCTTGAATTTCAAAGATTTTTAAAGTGGACTTTGAAGGTTTTGTATACAATTATGTAAAATACCCCAATGTTTATATTCATTACACATTCACTATCTTGGATATTCTTAGATTTAGAAAACATGTTATTTTAACAGGAATATAGGGGAACCAAATAAAAGACATTCAGCGAGAGAGGGGGAGGATAAGGGCTCAAAATGGGGGAGAAAAGAGCAAAAGGGACTATAGGTATGGTTCAAGGGTGAATTGGTGGTGGGCAACCCATGGGGAATACACAATATGTAAAAGACATAAACAATAATATCAATAAAATTAAAAAAAGAAAAAAAACAAAAAACAAAAATCAAAAAGAAAACACGTTATTTTATAATTAGTTTTACCATGTTCTTTTTATTTTTTTAACCATGATTACTGGAAATTAAAAACTTACACTGGACAGCATTGGTTTATACTTTTACCTTTTTACTATATGACATTATATGTTTTAATAAATTATATATTGAACAATATAAATTCCATGTATTATTTGTATACTGTTTCCTTGCCTAAAAGAACTACTAGGATCTTATATTTTCTTAAGTACCTGAGAGTGATGTAGATGAAACATAGCATCTTTTCATAATCGCCAGTGAAGAAAAATACCCATGTTTTTGGTATTTTGGTCCCAAGTACTAAACAGATACAAACAGTAGCTAGGCTTAAGAATGGGCAAGTGATGGGGAACAGAAAATTTAAAATGAAGCAGAGGTTCCTTTTTGACCAAATCTTTCACTTCATGTCGGAGATCTGGGCTTCAGAGTGTTTGACTTCCTTTGAGCTCCAATCTATGGGAAGTTCTAATTGAAAATTAAAATTACAAAAGCACAGTGAAATTATTTGGTAGAGTGCCACTGAAAGGGATGACTCCTAAATAAATGGTAAATGGCTACTGCAGTAGTGCAAAGTGAAGGGCACTTGTGTGTGCACATATGGAAAGAGAGACTTCCAGTCTTGTTTGACTTCTAGGTTCACACATATCATGGTATGAAAACTTTTCAGATTTCTAATTTAAAGTGAGAAAGACAATGTACTAACAAATAAATGGGGACCATTCTGAAGGTTGGCTGGAGGGAGGTAAAGAAATGGAGAGCCCCTTACTCAAGGCTCCCAGTGGTACCCTGTATCCCAGGAGATGCCACAGTGTCTTTGCTATCAACAGAGTTGTGGTATTTACAAAAATCTGTACCAGGCTTTGACCCCATCTCTTCACTCAACAGATATATTTTGATTGCCTTCTTTATGCAAGGCATTGTCCTATCTGCTGGGGATGTTCCAATGAAAAAGCAAGCTCACTGCCTTTGTTGAAAGCATATAAAGTGATCATCTCTATCGTCAAGCCAAGGCGAAGACAGAAGCTGAGGGGAGAAGGTACTAAGCATCCTGTCCTGTTTGCATGGAGCCCTGGATTTTGGTCCTTCTAGAGACAAACTCCACCCAGCATTTTGTGTACGTGGCTTCCTTGAGCTTCTATGGCTTAAGCTGGTTAGGTGTGGGTGCCTATTCCATGAAACGAGTTCTGACAAATATGTGGGGTGTTACCTCCTATTTTTCAAATTTATATAGAGGATTAAATAAAATAGTAAATGCAGAGTAACTAGGAAGATTACTGGCATAAAAAAGGCTCTTAAGTAATGGTAATGAGTATGATCGCTCAAAAAATCTCTCAGATCTCTCCAAATCTTTCTCAAGCTAAAGACTCTAAAACAACAATTGCATTAAAAAATCTGGCCAGTGTTGAGCATTTCAGAGAAATGCTTCTGTTGATTTGGGCTGCAAAAGAACTTGATTTCTCTAAGAAATCAGATTGAAACATGCCAAATGTGCCTCACCTGATGTAAACCAGGTTCATCAGAACAGCTGTGATATGTGTTCACCCAGCTCTCATATGTCCTCATGATAAAATGTCTCTCTTCTCCGAAACTTGCCTTGTTCATTTTTTTTTTCCGTAAGAAGCAGA
The DNA here is from genome assembly GCA_004024925.1 of Scalopus aquaticus. Classification (NCBI taxonomy): domain Eukaryota; kingdom Metazoa; phylum Chordata; class Mammalia; order Eulipotyphla; family Talpidae; genus Scalopus; species Scalopus aquaticus. Next base: position 96,269 of record PVIJ01005297.1, read on the forward strand.
ATTTTTTTCCCTCTGCAAAATCTTTTGCCCTTTGCAAAACCCCATTTGCCATCCTGGGGAATGTCTTTGGAGCTCCAGGATTCATCAGGATGCATTTCAAAAACACTGTTATAGAAGAGGGGGAAGAGGAGAATGATTTAGAGGTTTCCCTGGGCAAAAGCAATTTGAATTAGAGTAAGAGACTTGAGAGCAAGTTGAGGCATTGCGGTGGAAACAGGTAGTGATAAAGTAGGGCATTACCCCTTGCACTTGACCTGTTATGAATGTGCAGAGACCAAGCTGGGGGATGGGGGTGGGGAGCAGGGGAATGTAGCAGAGGGGGGCAGAGCCGTCCCAGGGGCCTAAAACAGGTTTAAGGGATAAACACGAGGAAATGTTAGAAACTGAGCCTTATTTTGTTAAATGATGGAACACAGCCTTTTATTAAGATGTCTCTTGCCTTTCTCTTTTCACTTTCTAAAAACGACATGTAAGTTTCTATATTACTTACAATTTATAAAGGCCACACTCACTCACCGGCTTTTGTTTTTGTGGACTTGTATATACTGACTTTACATGGCACTGGATCATTTATACTGAACGTGAAATTGAATTCATTCTACTTCTAAATAATTATATTTCTTTAAATCATGTACTCAATGATTTTTTTTAATGCCTGGAGGTGAGCCAAACTCAGTTTCTGCTATGCTATTCTCTCTTCCTCTCTTTTAAAAATAAAACCTTTTTGTTATGGGAAATTTCTCACGCATATACAAGTTGATAGAATAGGAAAGTGAACTCTCATGTACCCACTATTGCGAAAAAGGCACCAACAAAAGTCACAAAGTTCAAAAATTTACACAAGTTACATTCCCACTTCCACTCCTTCAGATTATTTTGAAGCAAATTTCAGACACAAACCATTTCAGACACATTTGCTTGTGGTTTCAGCTGACTCTGTTACTTGTGGTAGTTAAATTCTTTAATGCCTTGAAGACACTAAAATAATAGGCACTGATGATTTCTCTTGAATTCAGGGTTAGGTTCCTGTGTCACAATATTTTGGTCAACCAATTAATAAATACACTCGTTTTTTATGTGTTTCTGTTTAAAGATACCTTATTTAATATATATTGTTGATTAATTAGCATTGAACTCTTGGCATCAGGACTCATGGCTGAATGAAGTTTAGTTAACACACTTATTTTTTCTGTAAAGCATATCAGAGCATTCTGTGCTCATGAACACCAGAAAGCATTTCAGCCAGGGGCAGCATTGTGAACAAAGAGTCACCAATGAAAGACACAAAGTTCCAAAATTGTGGCACTAAATAGAAAAGGACACTTGTTTAAAATGTGAGAGATGAACTAAAAAGGCAGTGCTGCTTTATTAATCTCATCTGGGAAGATGTGTGTTGGGTGACTTGAGTTTTTTGGGTTTTTTTTTGCCCTTCTGTTCATGTCGCCAAATGACCACAAACCACCATGAGTATTGCTTTTGGGGGTTACAAAGAAATTCTGGTTAGTAAGCAAATCCACAAAGATGGAATCTGTAAATAAGGAGTGATGGACACTAACAGAAGAAAATTCAGGACAAAGACATCACAAGACCAGAAAATGGAGGTGGGGTTAGAAACAATTAATACAGTTGTTAAACTGGCTATAGGAATAAAAAATTCTTAGAACCAACTGCTATAGCAAGTATCAGACTGCTATAGAGAGTATTTAGAGGGGCAGAAAAGAAGTGGGGAACTGGAAATTGGGGGCCATTATAGATAATCACCAGTCCTTACAAACCAACCTAGTCCTACCCTAGAAGTAATTATCTAAGAACAGGTAACAGTTCCACAAAGGAATAAGCCCCTCATAAAAAGAAGAACATTTTATCAGTACAAATTCTGTACTGGTAAAATGCAGCACTCCTGCCCACGTGACTATGCAAGTGCCTCTCTTGTCTTCCTTTTCCTAATAAGCTTAATCAACCTTAAAATCGGTGGATTGGAACTTCCAGTCTCTCCACCAGATCTTAGGGGAGGGGAGAATGGCTGGAAGTTGAATCAGTCTCCAATGGCAAAAGTGTTAATCAATCATGCCTATGAAGTCTCCATAAAAGTCCTCCCAAATTGGGTCTTCAGAGAGCTTCTAGGGTGATGAACATGTGGGAATCTGTAGAGAATGGTGGGCCTGAAAAGGCACAGAAGCATGGAAACTATATAGCCTTACTCCAAAGCTTCCCCTACACATCTCTTTCATCTGGCTATTCCTGAATAAAATCCTTTGTAATAAATCTGTGATCTAGTGAGTAAATGCATTTCTTGCTTTCTTTGAGACACTAGCAAATTGATCCATCTTGAGGACAGGCTAGCAGAAAGCTCTGATTTCAGGGCAGTCCATCAGAAGCAGCGGTAGCACCCTGGACTTGTGACCAGCATCTTAAATGGAGGGTGATCTTGGGATTCTGAGTCCTTAACTTGTGGAATCTGATGCTGTCTCTGATAGTGTCAGAATTGAGCTGAACTGAGTTGAATTCCTGCTAGAGGTTCATATACACCCGCACTGGAATAGAGATGTAGGAGCCCAAGATACTGTGCTTGGCAACTAATGGGCAATCTGAAGCCTCTGGACATGAGACTGAAAAAAAGCCAGTATGTGAAATTAGATCTTTATGGTGGTGACTTTGGGTATTATCTCTTATGAAACTGAATAATCCATGGATAGTCTTAAAAATAGTATTATGGCATGATTAGGAGGTCGATCAAATAAGAAACAGCAACCAAGAGCATGAATCATTATTGACTGATCAAGAGAAGACTATAGTAAAAACTAGATTCAAGTGAACTCTAAAAACAGTGTTTCACATGAGACGATGGTATACAAAATGTAAGAGTTCCCTTTTTTTTGATTAGTATAAAAAAGATTTTCATTCAAATTCAATCTTATGTCTAACTTCTTATCTGCTGCTTTTAAGGATAAAAGGAAACAAATCTCCCAAGTTCATCTTTTCATTACCAAAGGTATCTCTGACTTCAAAAGTAGCCCTTTATTGGTGCTTAACTTTCATTCTTAGAACTACAGTTCTGACACGTTATGTTTGCCCAAAGTCAGACCACTAGAAGTCAATATCCCAATTCTAGTCTATTTTATCCCAAAGCTCCAGGTGCTTCCACAGGGCTATGCATGCTGCCTACTTTTTACCCGTTCTTGTCTATAATAACTTCCACTAATGGAGAGTTGTAGATGTTCATTTTGATGATTTATTTCCTTAGTGATAAGGCTCTTTATATTACTCCCTTTTTTTTTCTTAAGACGTACACCTTACAATTTAGCTCATAAAGCACAAGTTTACTTTTTGGGCATGTAATGCCCACAGCCCAGGAGCACATATCCCTCAGTATGATATTAGTCTTACACCTGTATTTCTTTTGGTACATTCCCTCCTAAAGTCATAGCTGGTATGGACTATTTTTATAAATATTTTACCCTCTCTGGCATAACTGACTTTTTCATCATGTTGGAGGTTGATGCTAGAATGATTAAATAGTTGTATCTTCGAAACTAGGACTTTTGAAAAAAATATTCGTTTTTATTTATTTATGTATATAAGAACTGGGTTGTAGGGCAGAGGTGTAGAGGGTGAGAGGATCTACCAGAGACAGAGTGAGGAGCAGAACAGGCAGATTTACTGAAATACACCCCTGAGGGGAGCAGCAAGGGAGACAGGAGAGGTCTGCTGTGCCATGTGGGTCAGCTTCCTGGCTGGGAATAGAACTAAGGCCAGAGTGACTAGCGATAGCTTGACAGCACTGAGACTTAACCCCTGTGCCATGAGGGAGGCCCCAAAAGTAGGACATTTTTGAGACTGAAAGGGGGTTCAATTATTTATTCACCTAAGACAATCTATATAAGCCAGGACAAACCAGGATGCGTAGGTCTGGGATGTAGAATGAAACTGAAGAAGTTGCAGCTGGGTAGAGTGTTCCCTTGGAAGCCACAGGAGAAATGATGAAAAAGTGGCAAAGCAAGAGTAACTGAAGGTAGTATGAGGGGTGGGTGTTAACTGGCAGACTGAAACCAAAGTGATGAGTTTTGAGACTGGCTGGCTAGAACCTGGAACCCATAAAAGTGGGGGGCCCTGGTGGGCAGACAGTAGAAAATAGAGAAGAAAAACTGCAAAAGCAAGACTAGTTAGAAGTGACCATGGGGGAGAGGCGGGGGGAGGGAAGGAAAAGGGCACAAAATGGAATAGAAAAGAACACAAGGGACCATGGAGATGGATCACGGGTGAATTGGTGGTGGGCTACCCAAGGGAATACAAAATGTAAAAGACATAAATAACAATAATATATATATATATATATATATATATATATATATATATATATATATATATATATATATATATATATAAAGAAGTGACCATAGATGGGAATTTTGGGTACAGAGTTCTCTTCAGTTGTGTGTGCAGTACAGTACACAGGACACATTCTAGTAGGATGATGTCTAATTTTCTAAGACAATGGCAACAGACAGGCCTTTGCTTATCCTAGGAAAAATATCTACATACATCCTAACAAGGAGGAGCTCTGGAGTGTTCCGATGGGATGGAAGAAAGAACACTGGCATTGCCTTGGCGTATGACATCAGTGTTAGGAAGGGCAGCTGCTCCCATTCCTAGATGTTAGTGCATCCAGAGTACTGTTGGGTGGTGGCAAATCCACCTATGTTTTCTAGAATAAATCTCAACTTGTGGGTTTTCCTTGTCCCTATAGACCAGAAAGAATTTTGTTCCATTTCGTATCTCTACTAACTAAAGATTTCCTAGCCTCAGCTGATAAGGGGTGAAATTGTATTGAACAAAAACGAAACAATAAAAGCCTTTGAAATGGCCCTTTGGAATACTTCAGAATAAAATTTGACCCTGGGTTGGGAGAAATCACATCAAACTTTTCTCCCATTCAAGTCAGGTTCCTCTTTTGGTGTCACCCTCCCTTCACCAGGATACGGTTGGGTGACTAATTAAGGATTTCCCCACTGCTCTCAGACTGGATTTTACAACCACTTAAGGATTGTCAGCTTCTTCGTCATGGCTATCTCCCTCTCCTGCCAAAATACTAAATCCTTCTGCTTTCCTATAATCTCCTGCATATGAATTTTTTTGCTCTTGATAGAGTCACTAAATTGAACAAACTACCTTCTTAAGTATAACATCAACATACATAGCTATTTCAGGTTACAAATGTTTTTTAAAAAACAGAGCAATCATATCCCAGGTTCCCAGAAGATCTGAAGATCATGTTTAGTTATATCATGTTGTCCAAATCTTTCTGGCACTCAGCAGTTTGGCATGGTGATGGGATTACATTTGCCTGTGTCCAGATTCTAATACTTTGAGCTCAAGTAAGAATAAAGCCTCCTCTCTTAAGCATAAGTTGCTCTCAGGTAGTCCCAAAGGGGCTCCTCCCAGGTCTGCACAAACCTGCTTTCAAATGTGGTTTCCATTGACAGTTCTTGTGTTCTACCTTGTCCTGCTGCAAAACATAATTCCGAAATTCATCTTCCCCAATAGTTAGACAAAAGCATATTAATGATTCAAAAAAGATATCTGGGAAGTGGATGATAATGGACACTATCTGAATTTCAGCTCAGAAAGTGGCAAATGCAAATTACCACCTTTGGCTACATTATGGTCAACCTGCTTTAGCTGACAACGAAGGGGAAGGGACAGTGGTTTTGTTTCCACCTTCTCCAAATCTACATGTATTCCTGAAGCAACTTCACCTATGCATTCAGTGAAGACTTTCTGCTCCTCTAAGATGTCAGCAGAATCACAATTCTCGGGTCCATGCAGCAGACTGAACATTTGCATTATTCTGAGAGTGGCGGCAGCATTACATTTTTAATTCACCAGCAGAAACTTAGTGAAGTATCTGACCTACCATAGGCACCGAGTATTTTGTAAGTGAATGAGGACATGGCTCCACCACACATGCTCTACCTTTGCATCCAGGACACTGCTGATCCTCTAGCTGATGCTGCACCAGTTAGGAATGATCTGAAAGCTGACCGCCTGGGACCAGAGGGTAGGCAGAAGAGGGCAAAAGAATGACTACATTCCCATAATGAACCTCTGACTTAGAACTTGGAAGACCAGCAAGGATTATTTTTATTTCTTTTATGCTGTTTTCTGATTTTATACATAACTCTGTTTTTTACCAACTGTTATGGTTTACAATAGTGGGTTTTAAATAATGATGCCTATAAAAGTCCTTGTTTTCTTATCTCCAATTTCTGATTGAAATCTCCACTTGGATATCTCCATTTGGTTCCTCAAACTTGAAGTTAAAATGGACGCAATCATTCTCTCAATCCAGCTCTTCTTCCTTGGTTTCTTATGTCCCTGGAAGGTGCGTCCACCCGATCAGTTTCCCAAGACTGAAAGCAACTTCCTTCTTCTTTCTTTCTCACTATTGATATACAACCAGTTTTTTAAACACCATTGAGTCTATTTTCTAATATCTCTCAAATCTATTCACTTCAAGATTCATGTGCCAATCTGCTGTCACTGGGGCCACCTCATATAGGTGTGCAGTTATAAAGTGCATATATACGACCTGTGGGCACATGATTTGCATTACCATCTATTTAGAAGGTGTGCTGAGTACAGCCTGCACAGGCCCGCACAGCCACTACAACCACTACCTCTCCCTCTGTCCATCAATCAGAGTGAAACATAAGCATCCTCCTCTTGTCTCCTTAAAACACTTTGTTGCCTGTAGAGTTTGCTCAGGCTTCTATGACAAAGTACCACAGACCGGGTGACTTAAACTTAACAGAAATTAATTTTCTTGCAGTTACGGAGGCTGGAAGTCCAAGATCAAGGTGCAGGCAGGTTCATGCTGAAGGCTCTCTCCTTGGTTTGTAGATGATCATCTTCCTGTGTCTTCACATGGACTTCCTGCTCTGTGTATGTCTATGCTCTAATCTCTTCTTATAAGGACTTCAGTCATGTTCGATTAGGGCTCACCCTAATGACCTTTAATATAGTTACCTCTTTTGAGTACCTTATCACCTAGACCTTGGCAAACCTTGTGTGTGACCAGTTATTTATGTTCCAAGGTTTTTCTTTCTTTCAAGCCCTTGTAAAAGCTTACATTTTCACCAATTACAGCACTTTCTACACTTTGTTATAATTAGCAACTGACTTGTTGGCAACCTTTCCCTGGCATAAGTCACTTTGTTTGTGGGAAAGGCCCTGGACCAACAGGAAGTCTCTGAGACTTATCAAAACTATGACCCTTAAGAGTGGAAGGCCCTGGGGGAAATGAGGTGGGTAATTGTGCCTGCTGAGCTTCTGAAGTTGCTTCTATTGTCATTGCCTAGTCTTAGTGGGTTTAAAAGTTATGGGGACCTCAATTATCATGTGAGATTTACACTCTGACAAATCCAAATTGCATTTTGGAAAGCATCCAGCAAATTTATTTCTGCGTTAGACAAGCATGTGAAAACACTGTTATGTGGACCCAAGTCCAAAACATCACGATAAATATCAGTCACATTTGTATTCAGATATTAGGGTATTTATTCCAAATATGGTAGGGCTGTGATTATGTGATAAACATGTAATAGGCAAAATGATTATTTACACTTTGTCTACAGTTTTCCAATTGCAGTGTTTAACTTTAGTGATTTTTTTTTCTCACTCAGCTGACAGTAATTTTCTCTGAAAACTGTAGTATAAATAATCTACCCAGCAGGGAATAATGCTTCATGATGTTAAATTATTATTTTTCTTTTTATTTATATTAAGACTCTCATCTTTATTCTTCCGTCTTGCATGAGCTGATCTAAGCAGAGACAAGGTATGCTGGATCATAAAGGAATATTTAAAATGTGTCATCGGAAGAAAGACAAAGTTTCTGTGGTCCCAATGATGGAAGAAATATAACTTAAAGTAAGGTTAGAATCAGACTTACACAAGGAGGCGGGGCAGAAGGAATTAACATAACCATTAGCCAGCACCTAAGTCAGGTATCAGACTGCTGGGCTGAAGGTGAAGATAAGGAGATTGAGTCCATTGTTTGAAAGTCTCCTTTCAAATTTTAGTTAGTAACAGAGGAGCCATCCTAGAAGATGAGCCCCTCCCTACTGAAAGAGGACTATATCAGGGTGGTCTCTGCAAGCACTTGGGGCAGCTATCTCTCTGCCCAACTGTGCCTATAAAGGTGCTTTCCTTTACCAACTCTGTTCCTCTGCAGGGCAGCAGCCTGCCTGTCTGCCCTTGACCTGTACCATGTCGAGTCTTCTGTGACCTCCCTCAGCAGAGGCAGCTCTCCTCAGGGATGCCAGCTCACCTGCCTACAACCATGCAGGCCTCTCTCTTAGCAAACCTGTCCTTTTCGGGGCAGCTCTTCCTGCCCGCTTGTATCTATGCAAGTGTCCTTTACTTCCCTGTCCCTTTCCTTAATAAACCTGTTTAATGAACATCTCTGTGTCATGGAAAAACTTGCTGTGTGCCACTGAAGGGGAGCTCTGGTGAAACCTTTCCCAGAGTAAAACCAAGGACCCCGCTCTCAAATCCATTAACTCCAAAAAAACGACATCACCAACATTTCGAGTTATGTGACCAGGAAAGCCCTAATTCCTACTCATGAGACCAGAGATGTGGAAACTCCTCCTAACCTCTTTAGGGTTGCTTTAAAGTTTAATTATTTTTATTCTATAAGTAGTATGCATTTGTTTTTAAAATTGAAAATAAGAGTAAACAAAATCAAATTCCCAACTTAAAAATATTTAAATATTTTTCATAATTAAATTTCAAATATAAGGTAAGAATTATAACCACAAAAGAGTAAACAAACAAACAAAGAAAAAATATGGATGACAGTATATCAATATTAACTCTAAATGTAAATGGACTAAACACACCAATTAAAAGACACATCATAGCAAGATGGATCAAAAAACAGAACCCAACCTTCCGCTGTCTACAAGAAACACATTTAATTGAGAAAGATAAACAGAGATTAATAGTTAAAGGATGGAAAACAATCCTACAAGAAAATGGACCAAGAAAGAAGGCAGGAACAGCTATACTTATATCAGATAAAATAGACTTCAAACTTAAGAAGGTAAAAAAAGACAAAGCTGGCCACTACATCATGATAAAGGGAACAATAAAACAGGAGGATATAACAATCATCAACATATACTCCCCAAATGAAGGAGCACCAAAATATATCAGACAATTATTATCATCC